>JAUDZF010000309.1:0-25542 GCA_030407055.1 Armillaria mellea | reverse complement strand
CTGCAAAGAGCGCGCGTCGAGAGAATACCTTTGGGGTTCGACTGGAAGCTATTTCCTTCGTAGTGCTCAATGATTGCAACTGATCGATAATCGGAAACTCCGTCATGCCTTATGAAGATAGGTTTAAGACACGCTTACGCATTGCGTTGTGTTTGCCATTAAGGCGAGGTACGTGGCGTTGGGAGAGGCAATGTGAGATACAAATCAAAGGCAAGGAAGCTCAACATACCGGGGCTCCCAAGAATAATATTGGTCAAGTTCAGAGTTATACGCTCGTCCCGCCATCCATCCTCCGACTTTGCGAGCACTTTATATTGCGACAGCCGCGCTTCAGCCAAGGCAGAAACAGACATATTCTGGACTCTCGCACTGGCGGAGGCCAGCATTTCTCTCGTCTTTGCCACCATCTCGACAACAGAATCGAAGGCGTCTTTCTTGCAGTACTCAATGAGCTGAATAAAGGGTTGGGGAGCGGCCGCTTCGCAGAGGACGCCATACGTAGTGCTGGATAGGAAGAGTTCCTCTATTGCCATGGCCATGTTATACAAAGCCCGGACAGCATCACTGCATTCAACGCCACGCTACTCTCTAGCATATTCCAGTGTATGGGTCTGCAAATCCAAGTCAATCATTTTCAAACCGTCCTTCGTGAGAAGGATATTTGAACACTTTAAGTCTGTTGTATGAACCCCACGCTGTTCAAAGTCGAGCAGAGCATCCATCAGGGTGAGGGTCAGAAACTCTTTCTCCTGGATGGTCCACTCCGTACGATAACCAATCCACTATTGGGAGAAGATCCCAGCAAATTGAATAAGAAATCCGTCGGTCACGGCAACATCTTACAAAGTGTCGGAATCTTTCGACCAGGCCGATGATGAGGAGGACATAAGGCGATCCATGAAGGCAGCTGTATACATCCAGTTCACATTGGAGGATACCCCGCCGCCGAAGTTCCAGTTTTGACGTCTTTATTGGCCTCCGATTCGAGAACCAGTCGCTTATAGACGTTACCAACCTCTACGACACTCACAGCACCACTGAAACCAGGTATATAAATCATCTTCATCGCTGAAGACTGAAAATGAGTGGACTCGGTGCTGTCTGGAGGAGGCGCGTAATCGACCGAGAGGATCTCGTCTGGAGGAATGCATGCAGCATCGATGTGGCAAGGAAGGAGGACAGATGTAGTATATGTGTATATTCCTCTGGACCACGTTTCCATGACGAGATTGATAGCGCGACGAACGATGTCGTTGTGAAAATCGTTAGACTCGTGTTCAAGTACGACATTGGTGTTTTGAGGCACAACGTGAGATTGCAGTCATCCAGTCGGAGTCAGTGGCAGATAAGTCGCATCTCCGGATCTTCAGGCCTAGTCATGATCAGGACGTGGTTCTATAGAAATACTAATCAGTTGAGCTACTCATCATGCATTCCCTACAATATCTATGTCCGTGCTCTGGTACAGGACCTTATGAAAGTCTTTGGGTTGAGTGAACGTCCTTTGCGAGGAGCTGAGGCCAGGCCGGCCCAGGAGCTGGATACGTTGTGACAGTCGCGAGCCAAGCTGCATCACAGTGCAGCGCAGAAGCAACATGGGCCACGTGGATATGATCGAAGCGCTCTTCCACGTGATCGCGACCAAGTTATTCCGATCTTGATTCTAAGTCTCTTCCGTTACGTTAAGGCTCCAGTTTTCCTTACCACGCCTTCTGGTACTGATAGTTTTCTTTTCCTAAGCGCACCCTGAACATAATCAGATACATGAACCACTAGTACATGCCATGGACATCCACATCCTTTCTGGCTCATTCACTTCCCTTTCACTCTTCCTCCTCGCATTCTCCCCAGCGAACCGTTCCCTCCGACTCGTCCGAACTATACCTGGCTCTGGACCACACCAGTACATAGCTCAGACTACTCAGGCAGTATATGCAACGACATGGGCCTCTCCACCTGTGCTACACGCGTGGGCGCTGCCTTCTTTGACCCATATCGGCAGTACGCCCATCACAGCAACATCGTCGTATATCGCAACCCTCGACTACCATGCATACTCTATGGGCGGACCCACAGGGGAAGTTCATGCCCTTGACCCGACGTCCGGTGGTTGGGGACAGAAAATCCAAGAGGTCCTGTTCGTCGAACCCGATGAACTGGAAGAGGCTGATAAGACGCGGCAAGCGCTGAGATACGGCTCTCACGCGATAGAGTTCACGAGCGATGGGAGTTACGGGTTCGTTCCCGTCCTTGGAACGGAGGAGATACATATCTTCAAGCGAGATTTCAATGGGATGCTTGAACGCGTAGGGAAGGCCAAGGGACAGCCCGGAGACGGCCCACGGCATGTGAAAGTGCATCCAAACGGAGACGTCGTCTACTGTGTAGCCGAGCATAGTAACAAATTGGACGTGTACACCTTCAGTACCACGCCTATCCCATCTCTCACACTCGTCGCTTCTCAGCCTCTCTACGCTTCCGGTTCATCCCAGTCATACCGGGGCGACACTCTCCTACTCACGCCTTCAGCCAACCAGATATTCGCTACCACTCGCGGGGCAACGTCCCTCGATCCAGGCTACATTGCTGTCTTCTCCCTTTCTCCATCTGGCCTGTTTAGTGGCCAGGCCGAGTACTACGAGACCCCAACCTCGGGAGGGAAGGCCCATGCTATCGACTTACTCTCCAAGTCAGCATCGCCCTCCTCAGGTCAGGAGACCTTCTCCGTTCCAACGGGATCGGTCTGGATACTCCTCACAGATGACAATCCGTGCACTAGAACTGCCGAGCCTTGTGCAAGTGTACGCATTCTTGAATGGGACGGCTGGGGTACAGGTGGGATACATGAAGTTGCTGTGTATGCTGGTACGGAGATGCAGGGGGGAAGTCATGCTATTTTCTTACGCGAACACGCTGCTTCTGAGGAGCAGGCGGAGCATGATGAATTGTAGCCGCAAAACTTGCTCGAGTACCTACTTTGCTGTTGAACGCATCAGAAAACTGTATACATTGGCCAAACGTGACTACGACACACGCTATAAATCGAAAGGGAATCGGATCGATGTCCAATTGCATGTTAATCTATCTTGTGAATGATTCTGGTCTTGATGTAGCATATAACGGAGTGTGAGAACTGGATTGTTCTCTTCGAAGAAAGTGATGTCTAGGAGCCACAACGACTAATAAAGACACCGCTCTTAAGCACTTCTTGATGGATCATGAGAACTTCTAGATCGACGTAGGTGCACGTTCACAGGAAAGTGTTAGAAAAACAGAGGTATGAACAAGTACGAAGTGTAAGACAGTTCACCAACGCTGCGTTCAGATTGAATAATACCGGGTCCACACAGAACGCAGTGGAACAATGGAACAATTGTGGTGGAAGATTGAGAGATCGTCAAGAGAATGAGAAGATCTTCAGAAGTCGAGGAAGCGGAGTCGTCATGAGATCGGCGGACCGATGGTTCTGCACAAATCCGCTAGAGTTGCGGCACGGCGTACTTCAAAGGAGACGATTTTTTACTCGGTTTCAGTAGCGAAAGCACGACGGATACCGCATAAGTAACCCCGCGTGACAACCTGGAGAATGCACGCGATTGTGTGAGACATATGATACCGTCTCTAAACAAGAATCCTTGAAAGCAATTAGATTTCCAGAGATGGACTGATTAGATACAGTATTAGAGTAGCATCATCCATAACCAGTCTCCCCAGCTCCTTCTCCCGTACCGTTCACGCTATTTCGCTGGCCAACAGCAACGGGTTGAATGAAATCATCTTCCTCACTGACAGGCTCGTCACCATCGTTATCCTCTCTCTCAACTCGTTTGCCGGCAACCCCTTTGGCGGCTCTCTCACGGGCTCTTCGTCGCCTCCTGAGAATCTTCTTCCGCCTTCGGATTGCTCGCCGATAGCCTTCTTCGTCGCCATAGAAGAGCTCATACTCACAGTACGCACAGATCCACTCGTTGGTACCTTGTTGCGCAAGAGCCGTAGGTGTAGGGGTGGCACTCTTCGATTTGCTCTTCCGCGGGGGTATCTCCGCAGTGAGGAACCTCATCGCCACAAATTCACTATTGGCATTGTTGACCGGCTGGTCGGCGCCTGGAACGCGAGAGGGGACGTAGTTCCGCAGGTGATGAGGATTCGAAGCATTCGCGAGGGCACTACGTTTCTTCTTCTTTTTCTTCGTATTCGGAGGAGGGGGCAGAGGTTTGATGGTGTTTGCAGCGGCAATAGATTTCTTCTTTGGTGCTGATAACCGTTTCCGAAGCAGATCTACGGCGCTTTTTGTGTTTCGGAGGTTGGTGGTAGCTGGCGCAGGGTCAGCCTGGAGTCAATTTACGGAACCATTACAGGCTGACCTTCTGAAGGGTAATTGAAGGTAAACTCAAACCCTTCGTAGTCTTTGAAGGGAGGCCGTTTAACGACCGATCTTCCCGCTCGGACCACCTCTCTCCTTGAGAGTCGCCGACGTTTTCCTTCCCTGTCTCCTAGCAGCCCAAGCGTCAATGCTCGTTCGACCACGTCTGCTTCTCCTTCCTCTACCAAGCCCTCGAGATGCTTCCGCCGAACACGAACACTCTCCTTGAACTGCATCCCGGCAGCAGTGATCCTCGAGACACGTCCCTGGACCTCGCCACCAATGACATGAGGGACTTTGCGTTTCTTGGCATTGCCGCCTTCGATGCGAGATTCTTCAAGGAGGTTTGTCAAAATCGGCATGTAGTACTCGAGAGGCAGAGGTGCAAGAGGCGGAGACGACGAAGGTGATGTGCGTTGGCGTTTTGGGAGAGGCTTGACTCGGCGTAGTGGCGGCGTCAGAGGTGGTGAATAAGCCGACATGGTGTTTTTTTTTGCGATTCCACCGTCTAGGTCTTGAGACGGCATCAAGGCGTCCATCCAATCAGATAAGCCTGTCGTCGAGTAGAAAGGGAACCTCACAGTGAATTCCGACGACTTGGAGGTCTCGCCACCACAGCGGTCTCTTTCACTGGCAGTTACCTGGCTTGTGGTCAGTCGTCTGATCCTAACAAGCCTCACGGCGAATCAGCGCTGAGCGCAGCTCCAATCGAGTACTCACTACCGTCGCCAGACTACGAAAGCAATTATTTCAAGAATCAAAAAGGAGGAGAGTGCGTGTACATCTGGCCATCGGACATCCCCGGTCATCTAGCCTGCGATAATTTGGTCGTGTTTGCGACATCCACCTCTTTTCTCACAACTCGAAAGCGACTGGTAGACAGGAGGATTGCGTTTCTATGTTTTTTAATATGGTACAAGGATGTCTAGCCGCGAAAATACGTAGAAAAGCTAGCATAGTCCTTCTCGTCTCGGGTCAAAGCGGACGTCGATATCCTTCTCAAGGCTTACTTTCAAATGGATTGTACATTATGGAGTAGGAAGGTCAAGCAGTTTCAGTCTTCATATTCGGACACAAGCGTAACGACCGACCGAGTCGGGTAGAAGAGTTTCGGGAACATACATCAATTTTTGCATTGGTAACACAAACAACGAGACGACAGATCAGATTTTATTATTTAATATTTAGCCACCGAAATGAATCATGAGACCAGTGATTGACCAGTAGTAGTCAGAATGGTACCATCGAGCTGTCCACGTCAATTCGGCAATACGAAAGCGATATCAGGGTAACATAGAAACAGACATTTTCAAGTTGTGACGCAAGTGATGGCGACAGTATGAATATATTGGCCAGGGTGATCAAGTACAGAAAGAGTATGCATGGCCATGGGTGAGTTGCAAAGACACAGGTGAAGTTTATTTTGTGACGGAATAGTTTCGAAAGCATGGCTTCAATCCCACTAACGCGTTTTGTGGCTCAATGGCGCTAATCAATTAAGAGAGCATCGCCAACGGCCCGGCAATCAAAAATCAAGCCAAGTGGCCAGACTTGGTTCAGGCCGTTCGTCCCTAACCTTTTCTACTATGTCCCTTCTACAGTACCCTTTTCGGTCGAATGGCTCAATGGACCCTCGAGCATCGTATCTCCTTACCGTTGCGTGCGATTTGACTCCAATTTGATGTTTCTCAACAAAATATCTTCTTCCTCGCTGACTCATGATGGTCCTTCGGCCATGATGCGCGGAGCTTGAAGCACTGACGAAGGGACAAATTTATTTTGCCTACACGATCAAGCTCAAGGCCGGTGTGACACTTTTTCGTCTATCCTCAGAGGTGTGGCTTACATTGCATTACGCTTCAGGCACTTGGGACTGATTGCCCTGTTTCTTATGTCCAGATTCTTCAGCAAGCCGCAAGCACGTTTTCCATACCGAAGTTGACACTCTTTTGAAAAGTACGATAGAATTTCTGCATGGTCCTAATGAAAACCACGATGAATCACATTGTAATATCTCTTTAGATGTAGAAAGAAGCTGTCACCGCTTTCAAAGTAATATCCGGCGTTGGATTCCGGTAAATTCTACTTGCATATGTTCTCGCTCTACACTCCTCCTGGGCGTGGTTGATCATACGCCGCACTGAATCCTCAACGGTCTCCGATCTTTAATTCGCGTAAATGGAAATATTGAGTCTAGAAGTTCTCAGTATGGAAGAACTCATGTGTGCATCTTCAGATCGTGCTGAAATAGCTGCGATCGGGGCGTTTATCGCCTCATTGTTGGGAGATAAAGTAAGATGTCGTGAATAAGCATTAAGGCAGTGTGTCTCTGTCTCTGTGCTTCAATTAAGTTATCAAAATTTCGGCGACTATCTAAGATCGGTTTGCCACGTTCTGGAATTCAACTTCTGGGTGTGTATCTCGCATCAAACCACTGTTGAATACAGACCGCGTGCTCGCCGCGAGGAGATAATTGTCAACTTGATAGTGAAATACATTAAAAGAACCGGCATAGGCATGAGTCAATCGAGCTTTGAAAGATTGTAATTCTCATTTAGGAGATATTCCTGCGGTATTATAGGTGAAGATGGTTGGCAGACAGCATACCACGGTATTACCATCTAGCACTTCAAGTTAGCACTATTCGTACTACAGTACGACCACATTGACGATGAAAGATTGACAATAGGACTAAAGAACTTATATAATTTAATTCTCATTCGCAAGTACATTGCATTGAGTCCATGGAACAAATCTTGAGACTTAGAAACAATTCAGATACAAGATTACCAAGCGGACCGCGTAATATCACATGATCGTGAAAGTCGAACTTCGGGAATCGGCGACTTGGCTCGCGACCATTACAACCCCTCGCAAAGGATGTTCACTCAACCCAAGCTCTTTCACAATCTTGAACGACTCGTGCTAAAGCGCCGACATAGGTATTGTAGGGAATGCACGATGAATAGCTCAGCCGATTTTTCTATAAAACCAAGTCCTGCTGACCGTGGTGACTATGACGCTGACACTCCCAATCACACCTATCCGTATGGATATCTACATCTGTATTAGGCCAGAAGATCCGGATATGCAACCCGTTTGCCACTGGCTCCGACTGGATGACTGCGATCTCACGTTGTGCCTCAAAACACCACTGTCGTAGTTTGACCTCGAGACTAACGATTTTCATAATGACATCGTTCGTCGCGCTATAGATCTCGTTGTGGAAACGCAGTAGGGGGATATACATCTCTGCTACATTTATCATCCTCCCTTGCGACATAGATGCTGCATGCATTCCCCCAGACGAGGCTCTCTCGGTCAATTACACGCCTCCTCCAGGTACACAGAGTCCACCCATTTTTCAGCATTCAGCGATGAAGATGATTTAAATGCCTGGTCTCGCTTGTGCTGTGAGTCTCGTAGAGGTTGATAGCTCGCAGTTGGTCTATAAGCGATTGGTACTTACACCGGAGACCGATAAAGACGTCAAACTAGAACGTCGGCGGCGGGATATCCTCCAACGTGAACTGGATGTATACAGCCGCCTTTATGGATCGTCTTATGTCTTCCCCTCATCGGCCTGGTCGAAAGAGTCCGACACTTTGTTGTTTACGATGACTCGTACCCCTTGCCGTGACCGACGGATTTCTCATTCCCTTCGTTGGACTCCTTTCCCAATAGTGCCTTGGGTTTCGTACGGATTGGATCATCCAGGGGAAAGTGTTTCTAGCTCTCACCCTGATGGATGCTCTGCTCGACTTTGAACAGGGTGGGGTTCATACTACAGACTTAAAGAATACAAATATCCTTCTTACGAAGGACGGTTTGAAAATGATTGACTTGGATTTGTAGACAGATACACTGGAATATGCTAGACAGTGGCGTGGCGTCGAATGCAGTGATGCTGTCCGGGCTCTGTATAACATGACCATGGCAATTTCGGAACTCTTCTTGTCTGGTACTACATCTGCAATCTCCTGCAAAGAGGCCGGTCCTCTACCTTTTATTCAGCTCATCGAGTGGTGCAAGGAAGACGCGTTTGGTTCTGTTGCGGAGATGATGGCAAAGACAGGAGCTGACCCCCGCCCGAGGGTCAAAAATATGTCTGCTTCTGTCTTGGCTGAAGCGCGGCTGTTGCGATGCAAACAAAGCACTTGCGAAGTCGGAGGATGAATGGTGGCTGGGACGAGAGTATGACTCTAACCCTGGAAAATATTATTGTTGGGTGCCTAAGTATTTTGAACTTCCCTGTCTCTAATTCGTGTCTAATTTTTCACCTCAGCACCGATGAAATCGATTGTCAACAAATGGTATGACATTCTGGGTCATGTTTATCAAAAGCGGTCCCTTTCTTTCTTTCTTTCTTTTTCCACTCTCATTGCAGATCGATTGTTTATAGACATATCATCTGATTGATCCCGTCAGTTACTGCTTACGCCCACCATCGTGTATCTCTTCTTAACGGTGAATACAACGCAACGTGTATGCATGCCCGCCGGTCCTTATGCTATCTTCATAAGGCAGGACGGAGTTTCCAATTATCGATCAAGACTCAATCCCAATCGTTAAATACTGCAAAAGAAATGGCGTTCAGTCAGCCCCTAAAGTGTTCTTTCTCGAGGCCCTCTCATTGCAGCCTTGCCGTGGTACATCGTCGGGCCGCCACGCCTATGCATCTCACATATACTGAGCTGAATTCCGATTTCTTCATGTATACTACGGCTCTTGTGGGTTCCCGTGTCATAACCGTACGCAAGCTCTTCTCGCCCTTTGTTCTTTGTCTTGTCTAATTTTTTTAGCGCTATGTGCCCTCGCAATTTGGTGTATTATGATGTGGGCATTATACCGATCATCTTCGCCCATGCCCGCTTACCACCAATTTCAATTACAGCACTCGAGAAATTCGTTGTTGTTATGTGACTGGTGCGTCATAGGTCATTTGCATCGGGAGACTTGTGTCGCCGAAACGAGACTTCCGGGCACACCACATGCCTCTTTCGCTGAGAGAAAAAGCCTCGACAATGCGTGGTTATGATGATTGACGATAACCGCTGACGGGTATACTCACTGCCATGCTCAGATCCAGCCTAACCAGGTCATCGAAGTGACACAGGATATCCTTTACCCAGTTCGAGAGACATACTGTGTATCTTCATTATCTCAGTGAGGGGGGAAGTGGAAGGAAGGAGGTGCGCATCTTTCCGCCAGCGGTATCGATATGCACACTTACCCTGACAACGACAACGACATTGTCCACCGTCCCCCGTTCATCCTTCGTGCACATTTCTGGAACAGATCAACGGCTGTCGGACCCTTTCCCACCCGACACGAATGGGGATTCTCGCACCTCAAGACGACAACTCCTTCTCGAAGAGGCCCAGGGTCTCTCATATCGACTCAAAGATTACGGCTCCACCCAGCCGACGCTCTAAATAACTGTCTCAGAATCCATCTACTGAGATGTTGCAGAACTGGGTCATCCCTGATAAGCGGCACCCATTCTGGGAACAAACGGGTATAGCTGTGATAGGCAATCGTCTACTAATATATTATACGTGTTGTCCGTCAACGTATTGCAACTATTCAAACCCAACTCTTCTTTATCCCCTCCGCCACATCGTATACCAGGTTACACAGTCGGAAATCTGGCACTGGGTGAACAGGAATGATTGCGGTCATGCCAAACGTGACGATAACAACCACGGCTGATGGCTTCCAAAAGGCATCTCATCACGTCGGAACCGTTCTCAATTCTTTAGCCAGTCCCTGCAGCACAGACAAGCTATCGGACCTACGAGTTCTCGTTCCCACTCATCCTATTCACAACGGGCGTCGCCCTGTGCTACGACGTTTGCTCTATCCAACGACTCGCTATATCCTGGCGCTATGGTAGTCCCAGCTCATCAGCTTCCCCTTGCAGTCAGGGAAGTTCGAGGACAATGTCATTCGCTACCGACGCCCCAGTTGCACGCCGACAGCAAGACGTGTCCCAATACCCCACCAAGGCGTGGAACTTCTGATTGAACTCCTACGAAGCCTCAGGGATCATCTGGACAGTATAGGCCTTACTCTTCGAACTAAGCTTTCAGCCGGCACTTCCTCTTCCCTCTCCTCCCTTTTGCACTACCAACCTTACGATACATATGTTCATTCTTCTCCTTCACACTGCCCTGCTAAACCGCTTTGAGCACACTGCACATGATGGCTTTAGAGACTACTCCAACCTTAGGCGATGCACTACTATATAATATACGTCGTTAACATCATCTGGGAATATATACTCCAAGCTTCAATATTTATCTCAGCTATAGCTGGCACCTGAGATTTCGTATTACAGTCTCATAGACTTCAAGCTCAATATAGGGCGGCTCGGAGGCACATTAAACCTATCAGGAGCTTCCGAATATCTTCCTCCCAAGCCGATGGTCTAGAACACGTCGATTCGGACTGGCAGACGAAGACTGACGGAATCCAAGCGAATGCCCGTTCGCAAAAATATATTGACGTCAGCCTCGGTTGGTGCGACTGTCTTGCTTCAAAGAGCGCACAGAGACTGCGGCCTATGTACATTGGCAGGTGGTGGCTTGGACGGGCGTTTAGCCACAAACTTGACTGCTATACGCCAAACGACACGGATTCACATATATAAAACACAAAAACAAAAGCGAGGTGTGAAGTCGACTATCAAGTAACCTGACCGATAAACTGCGTTCCACAAAAGTCGAGTCGTACAAAACCCCATGCTAAGAATGAGAAGCGAGCTTGACATCAAAGGTATGCAAATGTCTCCCACTGTTTTTATGACGATGTTTCCTCCTTCCTGGGCGTGAAAACAACAGGGTTAGCAGGTCTGCTGGCTGTAGTCGCAGTCACGCCCGTAGAGTCATTCGATGTCGACCTTGCCGCCTTGACCGCCTCGATGGTCTTTATGAGCTTTTCGAGATCTGTAATGAGGTCCAACAATTCCTAAAGACGTGTCGGTAAAAGATGCTGAAGAGAAAGTCAGATTTACCTTGTTGTCAGGCTCGAAGGTCAAGCCAAACGCAAGAGCGTCCTGTGCTTCATCCAGTTTAGCAAGGCCTCTCAGCGCCTTTGCCTTTCTGATATGGCCCTTGGGCCAGGCTTTTCGTATCTGGATGACAGCTTCTGCGTCAGCAAGCGCCGAAATCCAATCGTGTGCGCCAGCGTATGCCGCAGACCTGTTCGACAGCACCGTCGAGAGTTCCTCCCTCAGCACGTTATTATTCTCCCATGGCGCACGTTGACATGCTGCTACTGCAGCCCCCGTGTACCGCTGCACGGCCTGTGGATACAATGACATCTTAAACAACTTATTGCCCTCCTCCTTTATGTTATTCACCGCACCCGACAGCTGCTTGTTTACGACCTGCCCTGGAGGCGGGACTTTGATGTTGGGGTTCTGTGTGAGCAGCCTTGAGAGGAAGTTCGTTTGGGAGTAATCGACATCGCAGTCGGCGCAGACGGGGAGTGAATGGGGTGTGCAGAGGAGAAGGTTGGCGTCGGTGACGGTGAGGTCGACAGGTGTGAACTGCGCGTCGATGAGAGCTTGGAGGACGGGATCGGGCGGGGGCGGGATGGGTCGCTGCTGCTGCTGAGGCGGCGCGTGGGAGTGGGAGTGGGTCTCGCCTGGAGCATGGGTATGTGAGTGGGACATAGAGGACTGAAGGATAGTTATAAACCCGTGACGGCTGCTGCCACGTACGGTGACGTATATGGCCGAAAAAGGCTACCTGTTGCCGCCGGCTACAGGGCATCCCGACATTGATCAGTTTTACGCGTCGGTAACTGGGAATAGTCAGTTCATTCCTTTGAATATCTATTGTACCTCTTTTTTTCAGCACACTTCGCGTACCCCGGCTTTCTCTATAGCTATCCTTTCTCCATTCCTTGTCGATTGTAATCAGTGATAATCAGGAGTTCAAAGTGATGCGTGGCGTTTCCTCGGACAAAAATGAAAGCGTTTGATGACGCGGTCCCACTCATCTCGCAAACTGAAACGTTCTCTTGTCGTGGCGAAGGTAGCGATTCCAGTCCTTCCAACGCCACAGTGAATAGGAAAATTAGCAGGGCCTGTCAATAATTCATTGTCTTCATTATCACTATCATTACACTGCGAACCATGATCATTCTCCACCCGTCTTGTACGGCCCAAGTACGGTACTGCCTTTGAATATGAATCATGATGGATCAATATCAATAAACACAGCCACGACACGTGACTGGGGCATCAAATTTTACTTTGTTTGTCAGCGCTTTTCTTCTCCTCACTCCCACTTTGTGGTTCCCATCTCTTTTCTTCTGCACTCTCATAATATGACAAATGCAATCGTAAACGGCCCCTCGTCTGGTCTCGAGGGCAAATTCTCTTCCTTGGACATTAACAGGTCTGCCTACGTTCCTCCTCATCTCAGGAGCTCCCAGCGAGCGTCGTCTTCTCCCAACCTTCACCAGAGCAGGCAAGTTTTCATTTTTTTCTCTCTTTTTTTTCTCGTTTCTTATCGTTCTTCTAGCGTTGGAAACGGCTGGAACGATTCCCGCTCAGTTACCCCGACTTCTACTCGTTCGTACACCGCCAGACCCTCCCGTGGAGGGCCACCTCAGTCGCAAGGCCGTGACTGGTCGCAGCCCTCGCAGCCTCGTGAAAGCTTTGGCTTTGGAGTATGGAAAGACGGCCGTCATGTCGTCGGTGGGCGCAACGCGCGCCTCGAGAAGGAGCTCTTTGGTGACCCGACGGATCCCTCCAAGCAGCACACCGGTATCAACTTTGAAAAGTACGATGATATCCCCGTAGAAGCGACTGGTGCTTCGGTTCCAGAGCCAGTCGTTGCCTTCACTTCTCCCCCTCTCGACCCGGTCCTGCTCGAAAATATTGGCTATGCCATGTACACTACCCCTACCCCTGTTCAAAAGTACTCTATTCCCATTGTTGCTAATGGACGGGACCTCATGGCTTGCGCTCAAGTAAGTTTTTTCTTTCCTGCTATCGGGACATGTACTCAATGCTTTGCGTCTACAGACAGGCTCCGGTAAAACAGGCGGCTTCCTTTTCCCCATTCTTTCCGCATCCTTCCATGATGGACCCCGTGCGCCTCCTGATCAATCGTCTTCCTACGGCCGTTCCCGGAAGGCCTACCCTACGGCGCTTATTTTAGCACCCACCCGTGAATTGGTGTCTCAGATTCACGAGGAGGCCCGCAAATTTGCTTACCGGTCCTGGGTTCGTCCTGCCGTCGTCTACGGTGGCGCCGACATCAACCAGCAGCTTCGTCTCATTGAACGTGGCTGTGATCTGTTGAGTGCTACCCCCGGTCGTCTCGTTGATCTCATCGAGCGTGGACGTATCAGTCTCGCCAACATCAAGTATCTTGTTCTTGATGAGGCTGATCGTATGCTTGACATGGGTTTCGAACCTCAGATCCGTCGCATCGTCCAAGGCGAGGACATGCCTGGTGTCCACGAGCGTCAGACCCTCATGTTCAGTGCCACTTTCCCGAGGGATATCCAGATCCTTGCCAAAGACTTCCTCAAAGACTACGTCTTTTTGAGCGTTGGTCGTGTTGGAAGCACTAGCGAGAACATCACCCAGAAGATCGAGTACGTCGAGGACAATGACAAGCGAAGTGTCTTACTCGACATCTTGGCCTCCCAGAACAAGGACAACGGTGATCTGGGTTTGACTTTGGTCTTTGTCGAGACCAAGCGCATGGCCGATATGCTGAGCGATTTCTTGATGGGCAACAACCTTCCCGCCACGTCCATTCACGGTGATCGTACCCAACGCGAGCGTGAGATGGCTTTACAAACGTTTAGAACTGGCCGGACCCCCATCATGGTCGCTACGGCTGTAGCTGCTCGTGGTCTTGATATTCCCAATGTCACACATGTCGTGAACTATGACCTTCCCAGCGACATCGATGACTACGTGCACCGTATCGGCCGTACTGGACGTGCCGGAAACACCGGTGTTAGCACGGCCTTTTTCAACCGCGGTAACAGGAACATCGTCAAAGAACTTGTAGAACTCCTGAGAGAGGCCAACCAAGAGATTCCCAGCTGGTTGGAGACAGTTGCACACGAAGCTACGTTTGGCAGCGGCGGAGGATACCGAGGCGGCAGAGGCAGAGGAGGTAGAGGCGGCCGAGGCAGCACTGGCCGTGATTACAGAACCGGTGGCGGCGGTGGTAGTGGTGGCAGCGGAGGTTACGGTGGAGGAGGTTATGGTGGTGGAGGCTACGGTGGCCGTGCCCAGTTTGGTGGTGGTGGAGGTTATGGTGGTGGCTATGGCGGTGGCTCCACTGGAGGCGGAGGCCAAGGCTGGTGGTAAATTCCTTCGACGCGCCACCTTTAACGACGACGACGACAATCACCATCCACACCTAAAAATCACATAATGCCCCCCCCATTGCCCTCCTTTTATTATGCTTTCCATGCCTCCTACGCCGACGAACGAATGCACCCATGCAGAACTCATGCGCTATCTCTACTTGTATATCTATGACGAATCATCCCCTCCCAAAAAAATCCGTCCGACTTAGGTTACTTACATCCTCTCCTTAATACTTACGGCGACGGACCGTAACGGTATATCGGTAGACATTCACGCCCCCAGATACCCCACCAGTACAAGTGGTTTTTCGACTGATATACCCCATCGCAGACGGTTTTTTACACGCATAATTAGAGATACTTAGAGTAGAGAATTAAAGGGTGTTTTTTGTACATTTGTATCGTTTGTCTTTTTCTTTCTGTTGCTAGTTCGTAGTTTGTAGTAGCCAAATATATGCGATAGTCGTCGTTTATGAGTTCGGGGGAGCTGAATGTACACGCAAGTAACCTCTAATTTTCCACTGATTCCTAATTCAACTCGAATCTGAGTATATACCGTATCAGCGGCGCAAAGGTGCAGTTATTAATATTCGACATATGCATCATCGAAAGGGCATAAGCGAATGTGGTCAAGTCTCTTAGCCCGAGACGCCCTTGGGTATCCACGTTGTTGGTATTAAAACTGGAACGATAATAGTAATTGAGTACCGCTACACCTACTCAATCTGTCCTCATGCCCAAGAACTCCTCCATATTAGCCATGAATGTTCCGAAATCCTGGTACTCCGACGAAGAAGGCAAATTGTCGCCTAATCTAATAAGCATGGAAGCCAGTGTCATTGAACTGAACGACCCACCCGATACCCCGACGCTGTCACCGATGCCCGCCGCCATCATGTATTCATCCAACGATGAGCCACCCGAGGACAGGCTTCCGAAGCCGTAAGCCCGATCCCCCTTCATTAGTTTACTGGTATACAATGGTAGAGTCCAGTCCTCTGTGTTTCCTACGGGAATAGTCTCTGGGTTCAGCGGGAAACTCTGTTCAGCACCTACGTCCCGACCACGCTTCCTAGTTGGTTCGTTGTCCGGATCGTCGGTAGGAACGTTGCTCTCGTACAGTTCTCGAATAATATCACTTTTTCACGTCAGCGAACAGGAACCAGCATCTTTAGAGAAGTACGCACTAATACCGTCCCGCGACAAGGTACCTGTCCTCATATTTACGCATGACATTCATACATTTGAACACATCTTCTAATGCCCTGCTTGGATTCGTTGATAGGCCTAAGCGCTTCCCACCCCAAAGATTCAGCAGGAGTACCAGGGCCGAATGGAATACTGCCACTAGTATATTTGGAAGCGCAATTATCCTGGTCTTTGCGTGGATGTCCACGATGTGGCTGCATGTCCGAGCGGCGTTGGCGCATATAGAAAGAGACGGGAAACCACTATTCAGCTTTCCAGGGTCTTTGCTCATATTGGGACTCGGTATGAACTTCCGATGAACTTGCATCTGAACCCAGTAATACGTAGAGTAAAGGAGTGCGGATTGGTCGAAGTGGTATTGATTCGACTTGTGTGGATCCCAGCGCACTGTAACAAATTTAGTACATATACATTATGCAAGTGAGGATCTTACAATGATCAGGAATGGAATCAATCCACTTGTTGAGGGCAGAATCGAGCTCGACGGCAATATTCTGGTGCCATTCAGACGTAGATATCGCGTCCCAGTATGCAGAGCGCTTCATAGTGTACTGCACTTGACGGTGAGTAAAATGGAATTCAAGCAACAAATTAACTTACGATGGTGACCTGCGCAAAGCTGAGGATATCCAAGAGTTTGATATGGAGAACCCATGCTTTCGCATCTGCCGGTTTGTGAGAAGGCTGAGTCCATGGATGTTCCGGATCAGCTAGGACTTCCCCTGGCCAGTATTCGTCATCTACTTCCAAGGGAAGTTCTACGTCGAAGCTGTAGAGACTTCATTAGTGAAAGTGTGAAGAGGACCAAGTGTACGCACTGCTCGGAAGTCGTCGCCCTCGGTCTGCCAACGAACGCGCTAACGATGACGTCTGTGATAACCAGAGCCCAGAAAACTCTCTTCCATAACTCATCTTCAGTCGTCCACTCTTTCAAGGGTTTAGCACGCTTTCTATGCGCTCCGACGTCCTGAGCTAACCGTACGCCCACTCCGATGAGAAGAAAACTTGTTTCAGGTGTCGTTGTCCCATACAGGAACAAGACCATCAAAGGGTACAACTGCAGCTCCCATAATGTCGCAGGAGCTGAGAACCTCGACAGGTGTATAGGTCGCAGCTGAAGATACAACTCCCATCCAGCTTGAGCTGGTGGTCCGACGCGAGGATCATCCGAGTGCCGTGAGGCAACTGCACATACCCCAAGAACGAGATTACCAAAATCACGCTCTGAGAAATGCGTTCCTGCAGCAATCTCGCGGCGGAACGTAGGACCATGTAGGATGAAGAAATGTGCATTTGTCGTGTTGAGGAAAATGGAGACAAGATGATCCAAAAGGTCCGGAGGAGGAAACTTGAGAGGGGGTACATCTTCTGGTATTGGACGTTGCCATGGATAAACTATCCAGAAGTGCGGTCGGCGGAGGTCCAGAGCTGGAGTGATCGGTGATGAGTTACTGTAGGCATTCTTCATCTCTATGGCACTCTTCATGAGCATCATACCACTTGATGTACCGCAATGCCGAACATCCCTTGTACTAATGGCGAAGCGGCGGAGTGCGTCAACGAAACTCGAGTCGTCGGCTTCATCATTGTTGTCAGAAGGGTATTCAGGGCTCTGGGATGTTTGTGGAGAGACCGAAAGGACCGAGATGAGACTCTTGGCCGCAGTAAGATCTGCTTCAAGCTGTCGCACGTAGCACGCGAGGTCGACTAGGATTGCACGGACAAGGGTATTATTACTGGGAACGACATAAGGTATGGTGTCGGAGAGAATCGCGTTGATATAGACTTGAAGATCATCTTTGACGGTCTCGTGTTGGTCGGATGCAATCTGTGTCATTCGACCCTACTTGGATTTTTAATCATCGATGAAAGACCACCAGTTGACGAACATACGGACTTTGGCTGACGCAGCGATATGCGTGCATTCCGAGCCGAAAGCTACGCAATTCGAGCATTTCTTTCCCGGCATATTCGCGCTGTCGCCTGATATCATAAAAGCATGACTTTTTGCAGTTGATTTGCAACACTTACATCGAACTGATATACCATCAGTGTTGACATTCTAGTTGGAAAGAATGCGAATGCGTACTTTTCTTTTGTCTGCAAATATCACATGCGCCTTGTAGTCTTCGTTTCTTAGAACGAGGAACGGTGGGCCGTTGCGATGAATCCGACTCTTCGAACATGGCAGTTACCTTGCTTGCAAGGTCTCTCTGGTTCGACATCTCAGATTATCCAGTAGCGGCGGACGCCGGGTCCCCGATTCTTTCCTTTTCTTGGATTCATTTTCAAAAAATAACTAAATAAGTCGCTACCTTGCACGATATAGGATTTCTCACTTAACGGAGTTCAGACATGCTTGAAAAAATCAAAACTGTATATTGTAAATGACATGCATGAATCTGATCCACTGGTTGGTTGCGGGGAAAAAGTTCGCTCGGTGGCAGCACAGCTGCCACCAGCTCACATTTTCCCCCGCAACCTCAGGCAGCTACGAAGTAAGTAATAGTGGGACTCAGGGGAAGCACAATTTATCGATAAAAGATCGTTGGGCCAAATTATTATAAGCTACAGCATCATCAATGGGTGGAGGTTGTTTCCCTTGTGAGCACCAAGCGGTAATAATGAATTTGAAAGTTGAATCCTCATACTAGAAAGTCTGGCACTCAGAGTGAGAAGGGTTTTGTGAGGAGTCGTCGAGCCCAGTTTTGATGAGTTAGCAATGAGAATGATACAAACCAATAGGGAGAAGTCGGAAAGACAGCCACAACGGCAATCAGCCGGCATAGTAGCCGAAGCGTGCCGGATGCTCGCCAATCACTACAGATTTGTAAGCTAACCCGGAGTATAGCCCCTGTCCAGACAGTTTAGCACTACTCACGACCAGTTACGTTTTTCTATAACCCTCTGTCGTTTCCTCATCCTTCGGAAAGAATCGGGGACGTTAGCCCAATGGATCCGGACCGCCTATTGCCGGAAGGAACTTTGAGTCATCAAAGGTACGTGGGAACAATCGGATCGTTGTCTCAGTTCTTGCCCTCCACAGCTATATATGTTGTTTTATGACGGCGAATCCGTCGCATCCATATTTGATGGGGTAGAAACGAGAGATATTGTAAAGTTATTGGAGGATCATGATGTGCGTAGCCATTGACAACAGCAATCATTGTTAACGTGCCTTTTTAGCCTGAGACTGATGTCGGGCAATCGATAGTGAACAAGCGAGAATATTTATATTATTTCATTGGAAATTGTAATTTCGTGCAACAAAGCGCTATTCGAAACGACGGTGTAGATCTGGTGATTCCATCAAATACAAGACCTATATGCCAAATTGTCGACGTCCTTGTTCTTATTTATTTTAAGGACGCGTCATCCAGGTATTACCAGCATTTTTCCTCCATCACGTCAACTCCACTAATAGCTATACTAGATGTATTGGTCACGACATATCATTCTCGCCGTGAATTATTGAAAGAATTGAATAACTATGATTTGGAAAACCTCATAAAGATCGACGTTGGGACTCGGACAATTTTTGGTGATAACACACCTGTCGTAGACGTCTTAGGTGGATTACCATTGTGTCACGCTGGATATCGTGCAAGCATTTGTGACAGCGATCAGGAGGGACTATAATAACCGAATCCATTACAGCAATGTCTACGGTCTTTGCATGCCGCTGATATTCTACACCATTGAGATTCATCATCAACAAGTCACCCACCATATCGCTCACCTCCCGTCGTCATTCTCGCCATAATAACTCATGCCAACAGAAAATCATGATAGGTTCCACGCCCTGACTCAAAATGTGCATGAATCAAACCGAAAACCAAATTGAGATGTACGAACTTCGTGCATGATAAGCGAATACAGGTCTCCACGACCTGCAAATCTTATATATATCATTTCTCCAAGTTATCAGATGACCCCATGCAATGCAAGACTCCATTCAATGCACTCATCAGTTAGAACGACATGATACAATAACAGAGATACATACGTCACCACCGGAACATCCGAGTTCACCGCCGGAACATTATAAGTCTTACAGTCATAGCCTTGATATTTCCTAGGAAGAAACGATAACCGCAAAGCAAGGTATCAAAGTTGTCAACCGACGACCGCTAGTTCAGGTAGAAGTAATAATGACATGTGGCACTGCCACAATAACAAGGAAGTTGAAGAGCCCATGATCGTTCTAGATTCGATGAATTTGAAGCATTAGAGTCAGAGCAATGTATGTCCAAGTGAATTATTCTCCGTCGCCCATGCAAGTTAGACGAAAGAAACGACTGGAATTGGAAGTCAAAAAGTTTGGACCGAGTCGATGTTGCCGTTATGACTCTTGGCTTCCTACCTTTATTGGGACCTTGTGCCGGTACCAATACCAATACCAATACCTTCATCTACCTATCGCCGTGTACTTACTACGTAAATTGTACTACAGAAGAAATCACGCCTCTTAACACGCGGAGGGTGAAACAAGGTCGGCGCTGCGCAGTTGTGGTCTTGGCATAATCAACTTACAGTGCTAAACACATATATGGCAGTGCTGTCAACGCTTCGTCGTTCCCTGCAACATGTCTGAACCTGGTGAATTGACGGGCCCAACTCCTTCCAAGCAGCGCCGTTTGCAAGGTGCCTGCGACATATGCAGGAGCAAAAAAAGTGAGTACATGTTTCCTCGTCTCGCTAGGTCAGCATGCTGATTAAGAGCAGTTCGATGTACGTAAATGAGCTTCATGGGAACTGAGCAAATGTTTATGTTCTACATATTAGGCGACAGCGCAAAAATGCCAGGAAACAAATGCTCGAATTGTGTAGCATTTGGTGAGGAATGTACGCATCTTGCTGTGATGGCCAAGAAGGTCGGCATTTATTTGATTCATCTACTCTTTTTCCCATCTGAATAGCTCTTGCATAGGGTCGGATACGCATGCACTATCAACCTCCATCTATTCCGGCTCCAAAGGACTTGCAAGACCATATCAATGCAATTCTCTCATCAAGTGCGCCTTACAACGTCCCCAATACCTACACCCCGATTATGGTGGACCTTGCGCGCTATGCACGGCAACTCGAGGCCGAGCTTGCTGCGGCCAAGAATCATACATCACCGCCTTCTGTGTCCCCTTCGTCTGGTGGTAGCATTGACCCTGCTTCCTCTGATGAAGAACCTGAAAGCTATGAGTTGACTGATGCTCTTCGTCGTTTTTCCATTGGTCGAAAGGGCTTCCTACATTTTGGTAAATCTAGTGGAATGATGCTCATAAAGAGTACCATAGAGATGAAGCTTGCATATGATAAGTCAGCGCCTGCAACTTCAGCTTTTCGTCGACCCCAGTTCTGGACAATCCATCCCTGGCAGTGTCCTGTTCCCGAGGATGGTCCCCCTCTTATGTTTCCTCCTCCTGACCTCCTCGATCACCTAGTCTCCGTTTTTTTAAGCACAACAAACCTGCACATCAACCTCCTCCATGGTCCTACATTTCGTCGTCAAATAGCTGCTGGGACGCATTTCACGTCACGTCACTTTGGGAACCTTGTCTTGGGAGTATGTGCGTTTGCGGCCCGCCATTCGGATGACCCTCGTGTCGGACCTCTTGATCAAGCTGGATGGGAGTGGTATCTTCAACTACGACCTATACACTTATCAAGATTCTCAAATTCGACGACGCTCTGGGAACTACAGCTTTTGCCGTTGATGGTTTTGTTTTTGTACGGAACGATGTCACCTCAACCTTCTTTCGTACTCGTTGGTCTGGGAATTCGGATGGCCCAAGGTCTCGGCGTCCATCGAAAACGCCCTACGACCATCAAAGAGTGGACAATCGAGGATGAGCTATGGAAGAGAGTATTCTGGGTCCTGGTGGTCATAGATGTGTTCGTCAGCGCTTTCGACGGAAGGCCACGAGCAACAACATCAGAAAAGTAAGTATCTATGCTTCCCGTAATGTCGTCAGCTCAGCATGCATTAGTTTTGATTTAGATTATCCTTTAGAAGTTGACGAAGAATTTTGGCCAGGAGAACCGCTTTCTGATCCAGAAAATCCTTGGACTCAACCTTCGCACAAACCCGCTAATGTCGTGACATGGATATTATGCATCAAACTTCTGGAAATTCTCAGTTTTGCGCAAGTAACCATTGTTCGTCAGCTTTCACTCCTGAAGTTACCGTGGCTTATATGAAGTATAGTATTCGATTAAACGGTCTGAATATTGGGACGCTATATCAACATCCAAATGGCACGAGAACGTCGCTGTTGAACTAGATTCCGCTCTGAACAAATGGATTGACTCAATACCTGATTATCGTGCGTGTTCTGCTCCAAGTAAGACTCGTGTCACTGAAAGAATTGTAGTACGTTGGGACCCTCACAATACGGACCGACAACAGTTTGACCGATCTGTGATCCTGTACTCCACATTTTATTGGGTACAGCTGCAGGTTCATCGACCGTTTATTCCGCGCCCTAGTGCCAAAAAGAGCTCGGGAAACCTGAAGAGCAACTTTCCTGCACTTGCGATATGTGCCAATGCGGCGCGATCGTGCAGTCATGTCCTAGAAGTACATGCAAGGAGAGGAGGAATGGCTCTACCACATGTACTGGTGTCTGCCTTTCATTCAGCTCTGGTTCTCCTGCTTAACTTCTGGGGTGGGAAGCGTTTGGGACTGTCAGCGAATCCTGCGAGAGAAGGGGAGGATATCAAAAAGTGCCTGGCTATGCTAGGCAGATACGAATCCCGGTACCTTGTCGCAGGACGATATCGGTAAGTCTTCCCCCTTCATTGATAAAAATTTGGTCTTTAATTTCCAATTAAAGTGATATTATACGCGAGTTGTTCGAGAGTGGTGGCCCCAATGGTCCAGACAGTCAGCCTGAACAGAGCAACAAACGCGCTCGTGATGATTGGGAAGAGTACTTGGATATTTCTTCTGAAGCGAAATGCAAATGAATGGATGCCACCGCTGCATACCACTGAGCTGATGGGTGAATGGCCACTGGCATCCCATTTGCAAGAGAATGATGAGATCTTCGGAGAAGTGTCGTCTTTCTCCCTGGAGGATTATATGTCGACGATGGTACCGGTCGAGGAGGGGATTGGGGTGCCTTCGGGTATGTGGTTGTTTTACTGCTGCATCGTTAGGTTAATCGCAACTATAGATCCTCAAGGCATCGCTCCTGGGGATGATGGTGCCGGCTGGCAAGATTTCGGAACGTATATAGCCAACATGGATGAATTCTTAGGAATGAGATAGCAGAGCATCCAATCAACCTTTGTATCTTAGTGCTCCATTGTTGGTTCCTAGCCTAGATATGTATTGATCATGACATCGTCAGGGTACAGTAACGAAATTCCCGCAGCTCTGCCGAAGCCGTTCGTGGGTGCGTCAGTCCCGGCAAGCTGTTGTGGCAGTGCCGTAACCCCACACCCCTGAACCCCAACTACCATGCCAAGAGACGAAAGCACTGAACCTCCAGCCCCTGGCTCGAAGAAAAGGCGTCTACAGGGCTCGTGCGACATATGCAGGCAACGAAAAAGTGAGTAGGCTGCCCCGCCTTTGATTATATATTAAATTTTGACTTTTTAGTACGATGTAAGTGTGCCTATGTATGACGCCGTGCGAAGACGCTATCTCAAACAAATTATTAGGCGATAGTGCCAAAATGCCGGGCGGAAAATGCTCGAATTGTATAGCA
This sequence comes from Armillaria mellea, assembly GCA_030407055.1. NCBI lineage: Eukaryota > Fungi > Basidiomycota > Agaricomycetes > Agaricales > Physalacriaceae > Armillaria > Armillaria mellea. Next base: position 1,911 of record JAUDZF010000309.1, on the reverse strand, counting down.
TTCAACTCTGAGTGCACGCATGTAGCAGCAACGACTAAGAAGGTGCGTATTTGCCTATCGCTGACATAATTACAACTCATGCGGAACTTTCCTACAGACCAGAAGACGAAGGACCAAAGTAAATGGCTCTAATATATCCCCGAGAGAGGATCTTCAAGTCCATATCAATGCTATCCTTTCCACATCTACAAATTATGTCGTTCCCAATGATCCTACTCTCGTGCGCACCATCCTAGTTGATTTAGCGCGTTATATACGCCAGCTTGAAGCAGATCTTGCCGCGACACGACAAAATTTACTCCCCTAGTCCATCCAAATCGGCCTCTCCAAAAGACACCGAGCCCAAATCTGATTTTGACGAAGATAATGATGATGATGAGGGATATAACTGCCTTTATCTCACTGAACCATTGAATCGGCTCACCGTCAGTCAAAGTCGCACGCGTCATTACGGCAAATCAAGCGGGATAATGCTCGTAAAAAATAGCCATTGACTTGAAAAACGCAACCTCTTCTACTTCGACGTTTCTTGATAACCGACGACCAGCGTTTCTGGAAGGTCCATCCATGGCAACATCCGGTTACTGGTCCCTCACCTCCCTTGGTGTTCCCTCCCCCGGACTTAATTGATGATCTTGTCGACATTTTTTTGTCTACCACTAACCGCAGCGTAGGTTTAGTACATGGACCCTCCTTCAAGCGCTCCGTCGCATCAGGGTTTGCATCACACTTCCTACACGTTCGGTAAACTCCTTTTGGGTGTATGTGCTCTTGCATCTCGTTCTTCGAATGATCCCCGGGTAGGAGAAGGGCACCGCGCCGGCTGGCAATGGTATCTGCAGCTTCAGATCAGCCCTCCAAATGCCTACTCTTCGCCACCGATGATCTGGGATCTGCAACTCATACCACTCATGACTCTCTTCTTGTACGGTTCGTCCACACCGGAGCCTATCTGGCTCTTAACGGGGGTCGGCATCCGTATGGCTCAGGATGTCGGGGCACATCGGAAACGGGTCGTCAAGGAGTGGGGGGTGCAGGATGAGCTGTGGAAGCGGGACGTTTTGGGCACTAGTGATGATTGAAACTTTTGTTAGTGCCATGTGTGGGAGGCCTAAGGCGACGCATTCTGAGCAGTGGGTGTCGTGCGCGTGTATATATATACCTTCCGCTTACAAATTATATGTGCAGGTTTGATGTGGATTACCCACTGGAAGTTGATGACGAATACTGGCCTGGAGAGGAATTAGCTGATCCTGCAAACCCGTGGACGCAACCGAAGAACAAACCGGCGATAGCAACAGCTTGGGTCACGCATCTAAAATTACTTGAGATCTTGAATACTGCCCAGACGACGATTGTGGGTCCCAATTATCTCTCTGTTATCTCAATCTCACAGAATGAGCAGTACTCTGTCAAACGCCCAAAACAATGGGACCCGGCGGTTCCAACTGCAGAATGGGAGCAGAACATGGTTGTCACACTCGATTCTGAACTGAACAGCTGGATCGATCAACTTCCCGATCACTGTACGTTAGTCGAACATCTTGATTTGTGCTTGTCTGACGACCCTTATTAGTGAAATGGGATCCTCAGAATGTGAATAATATATTTCTTTGCCAGTCAGCTCTGTTGTATTCCTATTACTGGATTCAAATGCTTGTGCATCGTCCGTTTATGCCACGAATACGCGGGTCAGGGAAAGGGAAGACAAACGGAAACTTCCCATCTCTCGCTATCTGCACCAATGCAGCGCGATCTTGTTGTCATATGGCGGAAGTGTTTTGCAGAAGGGAGGCTTTCCAGGCATGCCGAACATTTTGGTACGCTTCTCATTGTCCTATCCGCTGATTATCACTATTGTTTACAACCGCTAATTAGAGCACGACTTATCAATCTGCCGTTGTGCTACTC
>JAUDZF010000308.1:0-25696 GCA_030407055.1 Armillaria mellea | reverse complement strand
CTTCTCCAGCCTCGATTGCGATTAACGCGTTCTGATGATACCGAGTTTCAGCCCACTGTGATAGTCGTCACCAACCTAGCCTTGTATATGGCTGTTTTTCCGAGTGGTCGTAGGGGTTTGCTTTGCAATGGGATATATACTGCAGACCGTTGTAACTGGTCTTCGTGCATGTGGCCTCCTCAATCTCTTTGATAAGAGTGACTCTGATCATGGCGCCCTGAGTCCAACGATCCGGTCCCGCCGTCGTCTGTGCCGTCTGCTTGCCAAAGGTTACAAATGGATTGGGATATTGGCGACCTCAAAGTTAACCGATGATCACGAATTTCATCCTTGTACCTCTGCGAATGCGGTATGCTTCCAATTTGGCACTACTCGGCCTGAGGCTCTGGTTTTTGGGTTCGCTTGACGCTATGGTGGACGATGGTCCCTCTTTGACTAGGAGCTCTGTTCATCCTTCGATGCGCCCTTTGACGGAAGTCATGTTTTACTACCAAGATGGTCTCTGTTCAGGAGGCCCGTATATCTGATGCCATGCGTAGCAAATTGTTCGATCTCTTGTAGCCACATCCACTTGTCGCCGTAGTCCCAGACGAAATGGCGGACAGTCTTATTGATCCCTGCGACCGGGATGCTCTGCGTGTTTATTACAAGGAACGTATGAAGAGACGTGAAAATGCGTACATGTATCCTTTGAACGCCGAATACTCATTGTCAATCAAATTTCACCCCCATCCATCGGGAGATGGCGAATCTTCCCGCCTCCTTCCCCCATTCGCCCTCAATGGAGGGTCCTACGACCTTGACTTTGCTTGTGCCATTCGCCCATTCCGACATGAAAAGGCAAGAGTCTGGCTCTCCGAGCGACCCGAACACGCAAAGCATAAGGATTTGAGAATAAATATGCCGAGTACGTGGAGGGAACAAGAGGATAGTGAGTTTGCTTTGCTTCAAAAGAGCTGGCGGTACAACGCTTATCAGCAATCTAGTTAAAAAAGGAATTGGCTGGCGTCCAATTTATCAAGAGACTAAGTGTTGCCTACCGTCGAATCAACTCATCAAACATCATCCTCACTCCTGATCCCCCTAGAACACCAGTCTTCATCGATTTAGCCCTGACTGTTTGTCGCATTCCAGGGCGATGTGAAAGTCATTAGGCGGCGATATAGGAACGACCTGCAAGTAATCTGTCCTCTACGGACTGCTATGAGCAATACCTCGAGGTCATGGCAAACCTGGGCGAAGGAGGAAGCTTGAAAATCCTGAAGAAACGTAGATACAGTTTGACCGTTGACTGACTCTAATGAAATGAATCGCTAATTGTAAGGGATATTTCTCATATTGGATTACCTGCGCCTTCAATGAACATCTTTGTTTTATCAGCTAGAACGGTAGAGCGATGCCAAGTTCTCTATTGTGCACCAATAGAAAACACAAATGAGCGTAATTGAGTATTCGTAGTTTCCCGCCCTCTGAGTCAAACCTGATGATTTTAGTACTGTGATGTTCATGCCGAAACCCTTCATTCGCTGACAATGCATTCGCGTTGCCGATGCATTGCGTAGATGTGACCTTCCCACCACCACCGGCAGCTTACTGATAGACATTGGATGGCATATATATAGTGAGTTGCACGTCCACATCTTTCTCTGTCTCCAATGTCTCTCTTACAACCTGCTGACGATCCCCCGACAAAGCTCGGTGTCTACCGTGTTTTATCTTCGCGCGCCGGAGTGAGGGTGTCTCCACTCAGCCTGGGCGCTATGAGTATCGGCGATAAATGGGCAGCGCACGGTATGGGCTCGATGGACAAAGAATCCAGTTTCGAACTCCTGGACGCGTATTTTGATATGGGCGGGAATTTTATTGATACCGCGAACAGCGTAGTAAGTGACTGACTCGTTGTTTCTTCCTGGCCTTATATTGAGTGTACTTCAGTCAAGATCAGTCCTCCGAAGAATTCATTGGTGAATGGGCTGAGAAGCGGGGAATTAGGGATCAACTTGTCATCGCCACCAAGGTAAATCATTTCTCAGCTACCCGGGTCATCAGTAATCAAATCTCCAAACTCCATCCTAGTACACCACAAACTACCAGCGCGGAAATGACACCATCGCCCAAAAGGTGAACTACGTAGGGAACAGCACCAAGTCTATGTACCTCAGCGTGGATGCGAGTCTTAATAAACTCCGAACCACGTACATCGACATCCTCTATGTTCACTGGTGGGACTATGAGACGTCCATCCCAGAGGTCATGGACAGCCTGCACAACCTCGTCGCGGCGCAGAAGGTTCTCTACCTCGGAATCTCCGACACCCCCGCATGGGTCGTCTCTCAGGCGAACCAGTACGCCATGGACCACGGCAAGACGCCATTTGCCATCTATCAAGGCAAATGGAGCATCTTGGAACGTTCGTTCGAGCGCGAGATCATTCCCATGGCCAGATCTCTGGGTATTGCGCTCGCTCCGTGGGGCGTACTCGGGCAGGGGAAGCTGCGGACGGACGCAGAGGAAGAACGCCGCAAGGAGACGGGGGAGAAGGGACGTTTGGTGTGGGGCCCGAGCTGGGAGCGGACTGAGGTGGAGGCCAAGGTGTCTAGGGCGCTTGAGAAGGTCGCGACTGAGATTGGCGCGCGCAGCATGACGGCTGGTACGTGGAGTCGTTCATACTGCTTGCTGGTATTTTCTGACGAGAGCTTGGGTTAGTCGCTATTGCGTACGTGATGCAGAAATCACCGTATATATTCCCGATTATTGGAGGTAGGAAGGTGGAACACCTCAAGGCAAATATCGAGGCGCTAGACATCTCGTTGTCAAAGGAGCAGATTGAGTTCTTAGAGGGTGTTGTGCCTTTCGAGCTTGGGTTCCCTGGGCGTATGATCGTGAGCTACCTTTTATCTGCTGATTTGCATTTGTCTCATGAAGGACATAGGGCGACGGGTCGAGCTATAACCATTTCCTCACGTCGACCGCAAAGATGGCAAAGCAGCCAGTATTACAACCTATCAAACCTTGATTGTCATTGGAGATACGAACGAAGATATGATCCTCTTTGGACACTCGTATCCCGCTTCTAGTCAACAGTCTGTTGTGCCAGCATCCGTTTTAATATGATCCATCTGTCGGAAGTTGCCCAAAACGCTTAGACCTCCAGTGAGCTGATGGTACACAAAGAATGAATATTTCTCCTACCGACTGCTCATGCAAAGACCTTCCCGTTGATCAGACTCAATGCTTTCTCGCTTCTTACTTTGATCGTACACTTAAACGGTGTTGGATGACTGAATGGGCCGGATCATGAATTTAGTAGAGCCACCATTCTACAGCTGAAAAATGTTCTGGCCTTATATTCCCAGGGGTATGCCCCGCATCAGGCTCGAAAACAACACCGTTTTGAGAGTGCTTTGAAATGTTGAAGGTTGCAAGCACCATTGCACATACGATGAATATTGAGCTATCGGCCAACGTTTTGCCTAGATAATCTTGTGTCAACGCTTACAAGAAGCATAAGTCTGAAAAGACATACCAGGGCAAATACTGTAATCATCACAATCAATTAAATTGGTTGTTTCCGACCATAGAGCCGAGGGAAGAGTCGCAGACTCACCGACGGCCAAATCCAAATGCCACTTCATAGGGATCAGCTTCTGGTTCTGTGTCCTTCGTTCGAATAAACCTGTCAGGATTGAAATCGAATGGCTGTTTGTATATCGCAGGATCATGGAGCATTTTCCTACCGAATTAAAAGTAAACCAACGATACCAGGTTAGAAGCATAAGATACATTTATCATACCATATGTTCGCTAAGATTAAAGATCCCTTTGGAATGAAATATCCAGATTGAACTCCATATTCCTTGGAGGAATGGGGAACTCCTATTCATGGAGAATGGTGAGTGTCGAGAATACACGAGAGTTCGCATCCAAACTCACCTAATGGCGCAACTGTATGCCATCTCGAAACTTCACGCACAAGAGCATTTATATACGGGAGACGCTCTCGGTCGTCAGACCTTGGTAGCCTATCAGTCCCTACAACGGCGTCAATTTCTGCTTGTGCTTTTGTTTGAACCTCAGGAAATAAAAGCATCGCTTTGAAGAATGCATATATAGCTGCCCCAGTCTTATCCCTTGTCAGAAGATATATTGAATGCAGATGGAAGCTTACAGTATCAGTACCCGCTGTTGTTACAACAAGTGATGAGACAGATAAAATAACATTGATACATGTCACACAGACCGGTATAAAGAGTGACTGAAAGCCACTTGATGTCTGTTTCTTCGTCTGTACTTGGCTCATCTTCAAGCAACTTGGAAGTAAAACAAACGCAGCCGTTTCCGACGGCCTAGGTGTCGTCACAAAACATATCAACATGAAGGGCTAAGAGCATCACCATCTGTTGCTTTACGTAGTCGTGCGTTCTATCCGCCATATCGAATATGGTTGCGCGCCATTCTTGGGCTATCTGCTTGAAGCCCGCACCAGGAAACCAATCTGGAATATGCCGCACTAAAATAGATTTGTAATTATCATGCAGGCGCAAAGCTGAACATCCCCACTTACTCATGGGTATAGAATTCGCCAAAAATTTACCGGGAGTCGTAGCGAGGGAAAAATAGTGCGACACCCGATCCACCAGCTCTAGAAATAGATCATTTTCTTCCTGAATCTCATACCCATAGATAATCCGCAGCAGAACGGCGCCGATAGTCCTTGAAAAAGACGTTAATCAATGATGGCGATGTCAGAGGGAAAGAGGACATCACTTTTGGATCTGATCAGAGAAATGTTCAGGTTTAGCAAAAAGTCTCCTCAAAAGACGACCCGTCTCGTGTTCAACAATCAGCGAAAATTGGTTCATCGCCGTATGATCATCCAATCGGTGGCGCACAAGTCGACGTTGCTTGCGGAAACGGGCGCCGTAAGGGAGAAGAACGAGCGAATTCTTGACGCCCATCAGCTCGCCGATCATCCCCATGATTGGTCTGTCCGAGTAAATAGCGCCTTTCCTGTCGAGGATATCGATAGCCGCCTGAGCCGAGTTGATCACAACTAGGCGACGGCCAAGGATGGAAACCGATAAAATGTCGCCTTGGGGAACGACATGTGAGTGCATTCAGAGTCATGGTGGATGTTATACCATAAATATCGCCCCATTCAGCGAAAGTAAGCCATTCTTTCTCCGAAGGCATGTCTAGAAGGTTTCCTGCTAAAGGAGGCCCTCTGGGTCCAGGAGGAAACGGCGCACTGCGACAGGGTCGATAGAAAAGAAACCAGAGAGCGGGTGTAACGCCGACAAATACGATAATAATGGCAAAGAGAGGGATAAAACTTGACATCGTGGAGTCTGAGATATAGCGAGAAAGATCGCGACTCTTATACTATGCTGAACGGAGTACAACGATCAGAAAGTGCCCGTGGATCTCAATCCGTCGTCCCAGTAAGCCTAGCATCGTGTTCTGGGATCTAACGCGTTTGGCTGAAACGGAAACTTAAGCTACGTGTGTCCACGTCAAAGTCATACACCGCCGCTGACAGCAAGTGCATATCCATTCCACATGCAACACGAGAAAGGTGACCGAGAAGGGGATATCGATAGAGAAGGCACTCAGAGAAGGGAGGTGTTAGATCTACGTCTGTTAATTAACGTCCTAGTATCCTCGCGTATACGGCGATCAACGAGTATCCTTATCCTGCCAAAGGATTAAACTGGGACGGGCTAAATGAAGCCTGTTCTTCTGATTTGAACAACAGCAAATTGAATCGTGAAATGAGCAAATGCCTGATTGACCACAGATAACTCGTCCTCATGCATACCGTTCCATATCGGTGGCCCCAATCGCCTCTTCATACAAGTAGTGGTGCTGGATCTACTTTGTCTGTGTGCATGAGATAGAAGGTTATGTGCATTGTCGTTCATCTTTGCTGCTCAGGCGTTCGGACCGATAGGCCGCAGTAAAACTCCCGAAGGCTAACGACGGTTTCGACTCTGCCCGCTGCCAGCACCTGGTCCTGCAGCAGCTCCCTTCCTCATCTCTTCCTCATCTAATCCAGCCTCGGCTAGGATCTTCTCTACTTCTTGGAGAATAGGCTTATACTCAGCTGCGAAAAAGCGCCTCGTCAGCCTTGTCAAATTGAACAGAACGTCGATCATACGCACCATATCGCTCCTTAGCAAATCCAAATCCATCTCGACGGAGTTGTTTCCCTCGGTTATCACTCGTCACATGGGCTTTCTGGGCCCAGTATTCCCCTGGAGATATATCAACATGCAAACGGGCATGTCGCTCAATGGAAGGGACATACGGGACCGAGAGTAAAACATAGCAAGCGTCTCTCCGGGTAGCGGCGTACTGATTACATCCTCGGCGGAACGTGTATTATCCCGCGCGACACCCATGAAGGTCGCTGCCTGAGCGCGGAAGGCATCCTAAGGAACCCCATTTAGAAGGGTGATGTGAGTCTGAACTGACGACCTGACAAACCTTCTCGGCGTCAGTCTCAGGAACTTCCTCAATCTTTTTGGGCATGGCAGTTTCGTCGGGTTCTTCGTCAGATACAGCAGCCTCGTCTTGTTCGATGACAGGCTCCTCGGTTTCTTCTTCATCGTCGTCGTCGTCATCACCATCACTTTCGCTACTGCTCGCATCGTCACCCTCAGCAATGACGACCCCGCTCTCTTTCAAGCAGACATATCGGTCCATCTTGTCGAGCTGCAGCGAATAAAAATCGTCGAGAGTGTACTCGCGCGAGCCTTTTTCGAATATGCCGCCATATCTGTACTCGCTGATCAACAACGCACGCACAACAAAAAAGGTACAACCCATACAAGTAGAGAGTATTCCGCAAAACAGCAACCATGGCATTATACCGAGGTAGAGGAATCGTCTGGTTAGGATCATCAGGGTCTACCTCAGTGTCCTGAGGAGGGGCTTCTGTCTCCTGCGATGACATCGTCAAAGAGTGTTCAAGCGAGCGAAGGATAAAGGACCTTACTGTGTCTTCGTCTTCGTCATCCTCTTTCTTCACTGTCTTCTTCTTCTTGCCCCCGCCGGCCTTTTTGGGCCGTTTTAACGTCATTGACACCCACTTCCCCTTGCCCGCCCACTGGTAGCCGTTCCTATACAGCAGCGGAGGTATCAGAAGACGTTCGATATGTGCCACTGACACCTACAAATCGTTCCAGAATATGCTCTCTAGCGTCTCCTCCGATGTGTCCTCGTCTGTCACTCCTCCAAAAAGTACCCCCGTACTTCTCGCAGTCCATGCTGTCATTGTACATCCTGAACGCAACGATGGCGCGTAGGCAGTCGAAGGTCGCTTTCGGCGTTCCCATTTGAGTTTCAAGGGGTCTGCCGTCGACTTACCTTCTGCTGGCATTTCGAGCGACATTCTGGGATTCTGATGAGGAAGAACACACGTTGACCATGGGACATCTTACCTCAAGAACCAAGTGTCTTCGAGCATGATACCGACCGGACGCTTTCCCTTGACGTACTCTTTACAGTAGCCGCCTGCATGGTCGCGTGAGGAGACGGATATGGATTCGTGGACATTGCTTACCGTGTAGAACGATTCCATCGGGTGTCGAGAGAAAAGAGAAGCCACTTCTTGCTCTGCATAAAAGGGTCAACACTAAGACAAAGACAGGAAGACGTCGATCACGTACGAAGGGCGCGGTTCTGTATCTTTGAACTCTGCCTGTCGCCACTTGTACTCTTGAGTGTCGAAGAGCCAGAGATCATTCAGATACCGAGCTATCGTCCAGCTAGTCAACGAGATCCACAATCTATACTGTTGGACATACTTGTTACACCAGGGTCGTAAAATCCATCGAAGAGGACAATATAATGTTTCCAGATGGCCATCCTAGAACGGAATCAGAGAAACGTCGAGGCTACAAGGACAGGGATATGACCTGTGACCAGAACGCGCACTTGGTCGAATCTTGGTATCGATCCTGTCCCATGAATGTGTCGTTATATCGAAACACCAAAAATCGCGGTAATGATGGAACGTGTTTTGGTGCAAGGAGGAGAATTCTCCACCTGTGTATACTGGGATTGAGAACATGAAGCAGAAAGTATAGCCAGATGGCCTACCGAATAGGAATAGCTTGCCACCACTTGCAGGCGACGCTACCACAGCATGTGCTGACCTAGGGCCAGGACAAGTTTTAGACACAAACTTCCGCCATTCATCCTACAACCCAGTCAGACCGCAACGTAGGAAATTTCAGCCTATCAACGCACCTTCTCCGGTGAGTATCTGAAAACATCGTTGTACTGAGACGCATTAGATCGAGAGGTTAAATATCTAGGGATAGATTCGAACCAGTCCCTTTGTAACTCGATGATAGTCAACCGAAGTCCAATCAGACTTGATTGACCGTCATCAAGTTTTGGTAGAGACTGGTGCGAGCCTAACTTATGGAGTAACCCACAAAGTACTAGGAAGGATGCGTCAGCCAAATGGCATGAATAAAATCTTCTGCAAACGTACTGCCTTGCCATCGTCACTGAAAAATTCTCCTCCGATGCTCCAAAGGTGATTCCCATTTGGACATGCGGTCAGGCTCGCGTTTGCACGTCGACTCGGCGGCCCTTCTACGAGTTCCTCGGTTACAGTGTGAGCTTCTTCCCATTCCCGTTGCATCTACTAAGGTCCGTATCACCATTGATCCAGAGCGTTGTCAAAGGAAAGGAGAACTACTTTTTCGAGAATCCCTTCGAGATCGTCGTCGTCGTCGAACTCATCCTTGGATTTTGAAACTTTTTTTTTCTCCTTGCGATCGATTTTTTGGGCAGCCTTGGCCTTTTTCGCAGCTTTGGCAGTTGCTTTTGCGCCTGCCGCAACTTTCTTCTTGGCCATTCGAGAAGGGATAGGGGAGTAGATGGCAACCAGTGATTGAATCACTGGTTAGAGTGCGTGCAAGAGGACATCCGGCATTACCCGAGCCCACGGGTACCGGCCCGAAGGATCCTCCCTTGACTTTCAATCTGCGTCGCGTCCATGCAATCCCCTCGAGACAAAAGTTAACATTTATGGCATGCATGATTATGTACGTCATATCTAATTACTTATACGGTCGATGCGGCAATGCCAGGTCAGAAGAATGTGATTGTTTCCATAAATTGAACGGCATGCATATCTATACGAAAACCATAAGGACCCATTAGTCTCATTGATCAGGGTTTGATAGGCTGCAAGGCCGGTTGTTTTGCCATCTTCGCGACAGACGAGAGCAGGAAAGAATAACTCATTCCATCACCCTAAAGTCCGTCAGACCATACGTCAAAAAAGCGGGGAAAGCAAAGCTCACGATCATCGTCGTAGGGAATCCAGGATCAAAGGGTACAGCGCTGTCCAAGTAATCAAGCTGCTCCTTGGACAAGGAGATATCCAGGGCCACTAGGTTCGACTTGAGGTGCTCCACCTTTCGGCCCCCAATGATTGGGAAGACATTAGGCGTTTTGTGCATCACGTACGCGATCGCCACTGCACCGTAACTCGTCAGATATCTTGAGCACCAAGGGACGATAATCCAGACTCACCTGCCCTGATGTTGGACCCGACGCCAACCTCAGCCGCTACCTTCTCCAACGCCCTACAAACCTTCACCTCCACTTCTGTACGCTCCCAATTCGGGCCAAACATCATGCGGCCCTTCTCTCCTGTCTCCCTACGTTGTTGTTCCTCTGCGTCTGTTCGTAACCTTCCTTCTCCAAGTACACACCATGGAGAGAGCGCCAAGCCGAGTGATCTGGCCATGGGGATGATCTCACGCTCGAATGAGCGATCCAAAATGTTCCATTTACCCTGGTAGACGACGAATGGCGTCTTCCCGTGGTCCATAGCGTACTGGTTGGCCTGGGAGACGACCCATGCGGGAGTGTCGGAGACCCCGAGGTAGAGAACCTTCTGCGCCGCGACGAGGTTATGCAGGCTGTCCATGACTTCTGGGATAGACGTCTCGTAGTCCCACCAGTGGAGATACAGGATGTCGATGTAAGACGTTCGGAGTTTTTTAAGACTGGCCTCTACGCTGACGTGCATAGACTTGGTGTTGTTCCCAACGTAGTTGACCTTTTGCGCAACGGCGTCGTTGCCGCGCTTGAAGTTTGTAGTGTACTGTGAAAGGATGGCCTCAGCCCTGGCGCACGGAGAAAATGGATGATCCCAATCGTACCTTTGTCGCAATGATCAGCTGATCTCGTACTCCTCGCTTCTCTGCCCATTCGCCGATGAATTCTTCAGATGTCTCATCCTGGCTGTATAACATGGAGAATTAGAACACGAATTGGGCGAAAGGACCAAATGCTTACTATCCGTTAGCAGTATCGATAAAGTTCCCGCCCATATCAAAGTACCCGTCCAAGAGCTTGAAGCTAGACTCCTTATTCATCGAGCCCATACCAAAGGCATCCCATTTGTCTCCGATGCTCATAGCACCTAGAGCCAAAGGAGATAGCCTCACGCCCGCGCGAGCAGACAGGACACGATAGATACCGAGCTTGGTAGGAGGATCGCTGGCGGTTTCAAAGAGAGACATGACGAGTACTGGTCGAGATGCAGTGAGACCTGCAGGCCGTATTATATAGGCTGCAGAAAATTCATTTGTCACCTCAATGTATCAGTCAGCGACAGTGGTGGTGAGACTGTGCCACTATAGGAGGTAATGGAAGCAAAACTATCTTGCAACCGCCGTCCCTCCACGCAATGGTTCAAGCCTTCGGCAGCGGAATAACCGATCGAACAAGCCCACGTGGGACGTCAAGATCAATTAACGCGGAAAAACTTTTTTTCTGGTAACTGCGTTCACTCGATGTTGTTCAGTCGTCGATTTTCACATTCTCCGTACGACGACTTGTTTCGTGTTCGTTGACCAGCTATGAAATCCTCGAAGAATTCGTTGGTATCTGCTTTCCAACTCTCCTAAGTAATCCTGAGTAGCGTTCTTCGGTTCGATTTCTCGGCTCGGCTAGGTCCGACTATTTCTTCTTGCAAGCATGCCCTTCACGCCAGATTACCGACGTTCGCAGACTATGTAAACCTGCTTATTACTTCTTGTTTTACCCACGCTGCCTTCGTATCAGAGCTCTATGCTACGACAATACCGATTTCTAAAGATTCTGGCAGTAATCCCTATCAGTAGTATCCTCGCACACCTTGGAGCAAACACCTGGCACTAGAGCACGCTCAATGCAACACACTAGTATAACGAAAGTAGCTGCAGCTGCAGTCTCTGAGATTACGAAATTAAAAAAATGTCGGAACACCTGCGATGCTGCGTCGTTATTCATTCGTGACATCCAGCCAGGCCACCTAGGGCGATACTTATTCAGGAGAATTTTTGAATATATGTGGGGCTTCTTGAACCCTTTTCTTGTCAATATTTCAAGTCGTCGTGTGCTAGGTGGTGACTGACAATATTGCAGGAGGCCTCAAGATGGTCCAATTTTCCCACGGATTTCAAACTTGAACTCATACCACCACCTGTCTATCAAATTTCTGGTATCGTTGCCAGAAAAACCTAGGTTTATACCCTTCGGGTTCTGGTTTTTATCAGGTATGCTCGACATGGTCAACATTCAGCTATCCAAAAACTACCTTCACGGTACAGTGTAGTGGCCATAAAAACTGATAAGGGCTTGCGACTCGTTGCGAGAAACGTGCTTCCCACTACTCAGGGTTACACTGCTGGGGTCTATCATCCGCTCATCCGCTCAGACCTCTACTTATTAGTCATGACTGAGGTGGTGAAGTAACTGAGGTTCCCGTCCTTTTTATTTTTACCAGTACTTGTAGAGAATACGTGTAATCTTTTTGTCTCCAGATGGTTAACTTCCTTAGGTTGTGCCTCAGAATAATATTCGGCGGAGATGATAGTCGATTTGCGATGTATCACGATGGTCTGTTTGTGTTCTCTCTAAATGTAGTTCGACACAGTACTGATTATTGCTTCCACAGCGGACCTAAGGTGGTGGGGTGCACCAATGAGATGATATTACGCGTCTCTCTCCCACAGGATGGATATGAGGGTCTTTATTCCGTCACAAAAGCTGACATGCTTGTATCGATGGCTCAACGTCGGTCTTTTTATAATTTTTTTGGACCTCACCAAGAATAGAAACCTGCATCAATTCTATTAAAGACTAACTGCTTCAAGGCTTGGACGCACAACGCTTTAAAAACTGTTTCGTTCGTCTCCCTGCCGCTCTGGAATATATGACGTGTTACGCGCTCTCATCGTGCACCTCGATCCCGCAGTCACTAGTGACCGTCTCTAGGCGTCGTCGGTATCAGTTCGAAGTGACGCCGCAGTTCCTGAGTAAACTTTATAAAAACCTTGTGACAGATTACGCTCACCTTTGATAGACAAAATAACACGTAAAATTTCTCGGGGCCGCTGAACCTGGTCTTGCTAGTTCTAGTGTTTAACTTACAACAAGCAATCGATACTACTCCGCCGGCAGGCTACTCTCCGATAACGCTGTCCTCGTGTTTGTTTCTATTTCCCCAATTTAGCGTCGGATTTACAGTTTTGGCCGAGAGGAAGCGCCAAAAATAAGTTTTCGGTCGACGACGTCCGCGCCCTCGGTGCATCAGCCGATTTTTCTTGCTGGATATTGGGTAACGAATTCTTATCGAAACGACATGAGGCCGGACGATATAAAGCCTTCACTCGGAATACCCGTCTTTCAAAGCCTCCTTTCATGGCGACTCCCACCACACTTTCACGCGAAGGAACTATCGCGGAGACCCCTGTCTCTCTTGATGGTGCTTCTACAGCTACCCCACGCTCGAACAAGGGAAAAGGCGAAATACAGCTGACCGACCAGACCAACCTTCTTCCCTTCCGAAAAATCGTTGCGGTATTTTTCGGGCTGGGTCTTTGTGTCTTTGTGACTGCGCTCGACTCTGTCAGCGTCGCCACGTCCTTAGCCACGATCAATACTGCATTCCACGCGGGTTCTGTGATCTCGTGGGTACCTTCAGCGTATATGCTGGTTTCCACGGCGTTTCAGCCTCTGTATGGACGGTTCAGCGATATTTTCGGGAGGAAGGCTACGTTGACTATGGCCATGTTAGTATTCATGATCGGAAACTTGGTTGCAGGGTTTTCGAAGAACATCATCCAGTTGATAGTGTTCAGAGGATTTGCTGGCGCTGGGGGCGGTGGTATCGTTAGCATGATGCAAATTGTGGTGTCTGATATCGTGACCTTGAGGGAGCGGTGAGCCAATGTGACTGTTGTCTGTGCTGCTTCCTCATAACCATCTAGCGGAAAGTATCAAGGTATCATTCAAGGAGTCGTCGCGATTGGATACACCGTCGGTCCACTCATGGGAGGTGCTCTATCCCAGAGCGTCGGTTGGAGGGTATGTCCTTTGTTTTTTCAAGTCCCTTTGCTTGACCGTTTGCAGTGGTGTTTTTGGATTACCATTCCAGTCTCTTTCGTTGCCACGGGGATTGTGGTTTTCGTCCTTCCCCTGAAACCAGTAGAGAGCGGTCTTCGAAGGTGGGCAATCTGTCGATATTCTAGGACTTCGATGCTGAATGATTCTCAGGAAACTGTTGGCTATTGACTATCTTGGCACAATTTTGACATTAACATCGTGTACTCTCATGATGCTACCTTTGATTTGGGCACGTACTCTTGCACTTTATAATTTGCGTAGAAATTTCACTGACATCCTACGAAGGGTGGTGTCACATTCCCGTGGTCGTCACCTGTCATCCTGGCGCCTTTGTTGTCGGGCTTCCTTCTTGCATTCCTCTTCTGTATCTGGGAGTGGAAAGGGGCGCGTCTTCCCATTGTCCCTAGTACGTCCTTTTCGACCTTGTTCATACGCATTCTCATTATTGTATTTCTTTCAGTGTATATCTTCAAGCACGCGACAGTTTGCGGAGTGTATATCACGATGTTTATGAAGTCGGTACTCCCTTTCAATGGCAGGTAACAATGCTAAATAGTTGCACAGTGGTTTCGTCTTCTTCTCGTCATTGTACTACTTGCCGCAGTTCTTTCAAGTCGTTCTCGTGTATACACCAATCCATTCCGGTAGGTGTCTTCTCGACCTTCCCCCTTTGTTACGTGTTTAAAGCGCATTTCTCGGCAGGCATGTTCCTCATACCCCTTCTCGTTGGTCAACTAGCTGCTAGCTTCGTTTCGGTAAGGCTCCATTGTCTGCGTGCTATGGTCTTACATAACTATCTGCCTTCGAATAGGGCATGATGATTAGTCGCAGGGGTAAATACAAGGTCCGTCCTTCCCGTCACCGGTATAGAACGGGGCTGACATTCCTTAGAGTATGATTCACACAGGGTTTGCGGTCTGGGCAATCGGGTGTGGGTGCATCTCTACCATTAGCCGTAAGTCAAACCAAGGCGCGATGGTCGTGTTCATGCTGCTTTCTGGCATTGGCGCTGGACAGGTACGCCCTAGTCTGCAATTGCAGGAAACACCGTCTCACTGCTCGTTTGTCCTGCAAGACTTTGCAACCAACAACAATTGCCGCTCAAGCCAGCGTTTCGCGCAAAGACATGTCCGTGGTCACCGTGTTCCGAAATGCGAGTGCTCTTTTATATTGATTATTATAACAATCTTTATTCAATATGCGTCCCTTAGTTTGTACGAAACCTCGGAGGTACCCTAGCTTTGGCCATAGGCTCGACCATTATGTGCGTTCTCACACTGATTTTGCTATCCATTCATACCATCCATGCGATTTACCTTTTTTGAAGCAACAACGCCCTGCGTAAAGCCATGAACGATATCTCTCTTTCTGAGTCGCTCATCTCGACCATCATCGATGACCCTTCTTACCTTGCCAAGCCAACATCGGAGACTGGCCTTTCGGCTGCTACTGTTTCGTACATCCTGAGTCAAGGGTATACAAAGGGCTTCAAGGATGTGTTCTATCTCAATGCATCTTTGACGGCATTCGCGACACTGATCAGCATGGTGCTGATCAAAGATAAAGATCTGAGCCGAGATGATGCTAGGTTGAAAGGTAGGCCGGAGAAAGGTACGGAGAAGGATGGTGCGAATACGCCTGGTGCTGACGTCGCAATCGGAGATGGTATCGAGATGGCTGCCTTGGACCGGGATAAAGTATGATCGGGCTAAAATCGACGTGAGCTTGATAACCTAGATATTAGACGCCTTGTTATCAATATGTACATGTTTTCAACAAACCTGTACGCTGGTCTATACAACGAAAATAACGCTGTGCTAGAGAATGGTGATGTGTTGGAACGACGCATCGGAAAACGAGCAGCTGTATGAAAATGTGGTATTGAGATGCTAGGCACCAACATTGAACACCGCTTTGATCGTTGTTTGTTCGGATTCGTTCCACCATCATGAAATCCCCCTTGATCGCAAAAGTTATGCGGTGCGTCATCAGTTCTTTCATTGATGCACTACACCGCATCTAACGAATATCTCTGATACTAGGAACAATACGATCATCACCATACATTGCACAGCGGCAGATTATCAGACACATCATGCATGTGCTCTAGATGTCGGCCTATTAACAGTCTCCCGGAGTCAACGAAGACTCACGCTCGATTTCTGTGATGGATATACGGGCATACTTAAGATGTATTGAAAATGTATGGGTATCACCAACTCCCCTCCTTTCTCTCAGTTGACTCTGTGCTGCAAATCGATTATAAATTGCCTTCATGTCGACCTCAACAGAAATACCTCAACTCACAGGCTCCGAGAGGGCACTCGTGTTCAATGCTCTCGACACTCTGCTCAACTCCGCGATTCTACTTGCTTTCATGCATGGTAAATTTCGTAATCTTGGTCAAACATTGATTTGTTGACAAATTTTAAAATTAGGGATGTATACTTGCGTATTTGCGGGGACGTTGTGGATCATCTGTTTGTCCATTTCAATGTCGGGATAAGAAAAATTTACCAACGCCTTGTATAGTTGCAGGTCAAAAACCTACCAACGCCGGGAGGCGTATGATGATCACTCTAATCATGGCGATCTACCTTCTCACGACTATCAGTTTCGCCTCGGTTTGGTTCGGAGAACGGGATGCATCCATCACACACGGAGAAAATTTCTGGACTACTTTTCTAGAGGATGTTAGCCCTGACGTAGTACCAACATTGACATTTGTGCGCGGTATACCGGCTGGTATAGCTACGATTCTCGCTGATTCCGCCATGGTAGGGACTTCATACGCTTTTGTGCTTTTGTAGTCTCTATACCTGCTAATTGGGATTCAGATATGGCGCTGCTGGGTCGTTTGGGGGCACCGCTGGATAATCGTTCTGATCCCTATTCTTTGCACTATTGCTGAAGGCGGTAAGCGAAATGGTTCCCTGTTGGAAAGAAATAACTTAACTTACTTTCCGATAGTATTCAAGATTCTGGTCATGTACTATGCAAATGTTCAGATCAGTAACTTGGACGATGAAACGCCTGAGGGTAGCAGGCTGGACTGGACGCTCATATACGAGTCCTGCACCCTAGCTACGACGCTGCTCTGTACACTGCTCATTGTCTACCGAATTTTGACAGTCAGTGCGGCGAAACATGGCGGAGCAGGTACACAGGCATATCGAAGAGTTGTGGAAGTCATTGTCGAATCGGCGTCTCTCTATACTGTCTCACTGATTATCGACATAATATTCACGGCCCGAAAAAGCTCTGGCGGTTCTTACTCGGACGTTTTTGCAAGTACTATGAGGGTTCGTCTAACTGCTGATTGACATGGTATCTCTCATTTGACTGTTGTTCGACATAGGGAGTCGCTCCGACCCTTATCGTCGCCCGTGTAGCATCGGGTCATGCACGACCTGATGACTCTTGGAATGGGAGTGTGATGTCGTCTCTCCACTTTGGAAGTCGTGCTCATCCACCAGTCCTCAGTCAAATGGGTGGCGAAGGGGATTTGACCAGAAGCGTCATTCTCGCCGAAGAAAATGATCTTGGGACTGGAAGGAGTGATCCGGGTGATCTGCCGTCCGAATCAAGGGTATAGAGGGCTTTCAAGAGATAGGTTATACTTGCAAAGTCGGTTTGGCCTGCTTCAAGTTATTCAGATTCAATATGTACAATTATTTAACAGTTTTTAGGCGAGGCATAGCATAACTATATATTTCTTGTGAATATTGCACCTTTGAAATGACTTGGGTATTTACCATTGACCTAATCTGACCAGCGACCGCCGGCGGGTTGAATGCAGCCACAGAGAGCCAACGGTCGCCATGACGAACACCAGTGCTGGCAGCTGTGCCAGCTAGTTGGTCCTTCAACGTCAACTCCTACAGTCTCTAGGATGCGCCACATTTTCTAACGGTCGGGATGGACCGATTTCCGCTTATTACGTAAAGTTCGGAAGAAATCCGAGACGTTGCCGAAACATTTTACATCTTCTACCACCACCACAATGACAACGACACGGCCGTCTGTGCTCGTCCTGGCCCTCTTGCAGGAGCAAGTTCTGTACCCCAACTTTGCCCAGCTCATGGAATCCATGGCTGTTTGCGTGATAGTCACCCAGGCCGAAACAAAGGGAGAATTTGCAAGAATAATGAAGCTTTCACCACCGAGCGTCGTTGTGGCCATTGACGCGGGAATATCGATGCCAGAGAACGCTACTGTCCTAAACGAACTGTTGCAGTATACGAGGGAGGGCGGAGTTACTATTTTCTGCGGCAATTTCAGCAACCACATCGACCCAGCGACGGCGAGGTTGTTTTTTTCTGCTTGGGTCTGCCGTGGAGCGCAGGCTCGTATTTCAGGACGACTGTTCAGCTGAATAGAGCTGCCACCGGAGTATCGCTGGAAGGTCTACCAGGGTCGTACAGTCTCAAGTCGCTGTTGTTGCTGAATGTTCCGAGGAACCACAGGATGTATGCGCCATCGTCATCTTCACGTGTCGAATCCAAGGTTTTTGGGCCGAACGAGATACCTGTTGACATCAACGAGACACCTTGTGCGTATGGACCCGTGGGACGAGGCTGGTTCGGCTATGTAGGAGACGTCAACAATGAAGACGGGAGCACGCGAGTTGTTATGGCCATGGCCCGCTACCTACCGCAGAGTGCAGTGGTTGCAGACAGAACAGACAGGATAGCCGGCTTTTCAATCTCACTCGATGGACGACCGGCCAAGACACAACCAATCGACGATCCAGATCAAATTGTGATGTTTACAGATACCATCAGGAAGGCTGGCGAAATCGATTTTATCTCTGCGCACAGAATGGGTCGCACTAGTGAACAAATTAGGGGTGCCCTGGTACCACAGCCATCGACATCGTCTCCCTCGTCCAGTACCCACCCGCATAATCCTCCGTGCCTTCGAGAAGACGAAGTGGGAGCAAGAGCTGTTAAGCGAACTGAAAAGTCGAAACAGGGAGATGCATACAAGGAACAGGTATGCACTTTCTCATCAGATATTGCAAGTGAAATTCCTAACGCTTATGAAGGGAAACATATACTTTCACAAGGCAAGTACCGAGAAGCTATTGAACAGTACAAGAAAGCCATCGATGTTCATGGTCCTCAACCTGTATACAACACCAATATCACCGCAGCGTATCTGAAACTTCACATGTGAGTACAAGTTGTGCGTCCTCTTTGCAAACTAATAGGAGCGTAGGTGTCAAGAAGCTGAGGAATACTGCGATGAGGCCCTTAAGTATGACCCCAGATCCATCAAAGCTCGTTATCGCCGAGGCGTCGCTCGTCGTGACATGTTTGCGTACCAGTCGGCCTTGGAAGGCAGGCCTTCATAATAATCTGTTAATCTATTGTCTAACCTGCCATGGACAGACTTCAGAGCATGTGTGAAACTTGCTCCCCACGATCCTCAGTTCAAAAAGGAGATAGCCCAGATTCGAAAGGAGTGTAACGAACGTCGGGCTACAGGTATCCTAGATCAATATGAAGAAGAGGGCTGTGAGCCGCAATATATTGACGACGATGACTATGATGACGACTCCGACTCGTGCTTTGACCCGCCTCTGAACCTTCCTGGGAAACCGTTGCAGCTGGACTCTGATAAGCATGAAGGAAATGGACAACCGTGCCGGGCGTACAACCACGACGGATGTAGTCGAGGTTCCAAGTGCAAATTCAGACACAGTCCTGAAGATCATACAACGAGAGACGAACTGTTTGTGATCCTGTTATATATGTTGGGCGTAAAGTGCTAATACCATTCTATCAGTGGCCGCAATGTGTGCAATTTCTGGCTTGCAGACACCTGCACCTCTGGCAGTCAATACGCTTACGCTCATTCGAAGGAGTATCTGCCTGAGAATGGGTGGTGGAACGAAAGGGGCTCAGAAGATGTAAAGAGCATCATGCGAGATCTCAGCAGAATTAGGAATATGACGCCGGGGGAGCAGCGTGAATTCGACCGCAGGTATGAGATGGGGCTGTCGCCCCTAGGGTACGATTCAGACGAGGACGATTCCGACGACTATTATTAGGGTTATATTCTTCAGCTATGCTCATTCGTCCTGTATTATTGGTACTATTCTTATTGTTCATTTCACATCCTCAAAATAACGAGCTCTTTATCCTCAGTCTTTTCAAACCTCAGCACACGTCCTGGGAAGATATTGGTATACGAATGCTGTTATCTCTGCATCGTCTTCGATTTGACATGCCGAGTAGGGCACATACTTAAAGCACGCCCGAATATCACGCACATAAACCCTTCTTTTTTGCTCTAGAAGTCTAAAATGACAATTAAGGCTTTCGTCATCACATATCCTGCCGAAGCGTTTCGTAGGACGACGATCGGGCGGCCACGGTCTTTGGCAAATAGTTTTGCTTCCTTCTACTCATACCTTCTCCACACCACCTTGAGGCTTGCGGCTGGAGTTTTTCCGCACATATAAAATGGTCTGCAGTTCTCACTCTATCCCAACGGGTTCATCATGTCTCTCTTCCAAGCTGCCAGCGATCCCCCTACCAAGCTCGGTATCTATCGCGTCCTGTCCTCTCGCGCAGGGGTGAGGGTGCCTCCCCTAGTCCTTGGTGCGATGAGCGTCGGTGATAAATGGGAGGCCTTCGGTATGCGCTCGATGAATAAGGAGTCTAGCTTCGAGCTCCTGGACGCGTATTTTGACATGGGCGGGAACTTTATCGATACTGCGAACTTCTAGTAAGCCAATGCCCCATCGACGTGTTTCTTGCGCTGATTTATTCGTTCTACAGTCAGGACGAGACATCTGAAGAGTTCCTTGGCGAATGGGCGGAGAAGCGAGGAATACGAGATCAAC
This sequence comes from Armillaria mellea, assembly GCA_030407055.1. Taxonomy (NCBI): domain Eukaryota; kingdom Fungi; phylum Basidiomycota; class Agaricomycetes; order Agaricales; family Physalacriaceae; genus Armillaria; species Armillaria mellea. The sequence continues at coordinate 5,421 of JAUDZF010000308.1, read as the reverse complement.
TGGTCATTGCGACGAAAGTATGTTCTAAACCTCCAGTCGGTTCCTTGCAAGACCTGATAGCGTGTGGTCTATAGTACACATCGAATTATAAGGGTGGAGACAGCGCTGTTACGCAGAAAGTCAACTATGTCGGGAACAACACCAAATCTATGCACATCAGCGTAGAGGCAAGTCTCAAGAAACTCCGAACATCGTACATCGACATCCTATACGTTCACTGGTGGGACTACGAGACGTCGATCCCAGAAGTCATGGACAGCCTGCACAACCTCGTCGCGGCGCGGAAGGTCCTTTACCTCGGTATTTCTGACACCCCAGCATAGGTCGTCGCTCAAGCGAACCAGTACGCCATGTGCCAAGGCAAGACACCGTTCGTCATCTATCAAGGTAAATGGAGTATCTTCGAACGCTCGTTCGAGCGCGAGATCATCCCCATGGCCAGGTCACTCGGCTTGGCACTCTCTCCGTGGGCCGTGGTCGGACAAGGAAGGCTGCGTACGGACGCGGAGGAGCAGCAGCGAAAGGAGACGGGTGAGAAGGGACGTACGATGTTCAGTCCGAATTGGGAGCGTACGGAGGTGGAGGTGAAGGTTTGTAGGGCGTTGGAGAAGGTAGCGGCTGAGGTTGGCGTCGGGTCCAACATCAGGGCAGGTGAGTCTGGATTATCGTCCCTTGGTGCTCAAGATATCTGATGAGTTACGGTGCAGTGGCGATCGCGTACGTGATGCACAAAACGCCTAATGTCTTCCCGATCATTGGGGGCCGAAAGGTGGAGCACCTCAAGTCGAACCTAGTGGCCCTGGATATCTCCTTGTCCAAGGAGCAGCTCGAGTACTTGGACAGCACTGTACCCTTTGATCCCGGGTTCCCTACGACGATGGTTGTGAGCCTTGCTTTCCTCCCTTTTGTGGCTTTTGGTCTGATGGAATGTGTAGGGCGATGGAACGAGTTATTGTCACCTCCTTTCGTCGGTCGCGAAGATGGCGAAGCTACCGGCGTTGCAGCCTATCAAGCCCTGAAATATCTTCAGCCGTACAATGTACTTTCCCTTGATACTGTCGATTCTAACGGGAACACCGCGTGCCCAGTCTCTTCTAACATTACTACCAGCACCACCAAGGCTCCGGTCCAGACGCAAACGTTTCGCCCACTTTCACCAACGATTAGTAAAAGACATCATCCTGCTTCCATTCTACGTTGTAATTCAATTCATAGACAGGAGAACCCAGAATGTCTGTACATAAAATGATCGCCGGCATGAAGGTAAACAATTTAAAGGGACGAAAAGTGTGGTCCAGTGACATCGTATTGTAGGCATGGCAGGCGCGCCTCAAGTATGAAACTCTTCCCGAAGTCACCATCACCGCCGGGCAAAGCGCCATCGCTAATTGCAGTTCCCAAGCAGCACCGGTAGAATACCCGTCATACCATCCTCTCTTGCGGATACATCCTGCGTTAACTTAGGTACCGCTGGACTCCTAGCTCAGCTAAACACCACACTCGGGACCTCGTACACTATGGACGACACCCTATCCTTTCTTCTCAAAATCTTCATATCAAGAAATGATGACTTGGAACTGAAAGATCAGGAGAAGCGAAAAAGCGCGTTCTTGAATGATCGTATACGCAACCCGCAGATGCCTCCTCTGCGCCTCTGGGATCTATACAGTAACCGGGTGGTCCCCCAATGGATTGCCCCGGAGTCTCGGTGGAAAGTGCCGTGGGCTATTTCGCATGCTTGGATGAATCTCAAGGATCGCGTCGATGTGATGACGCCCATCAATCATGGTGCTCTCTCTGTGGGGTGCACTCAGGCAAGGGAAACTACAGATGGCCGCAGAGGAAGCATGCCGCAAGGAGATGGGGGAGAAGGGACAGTTACTGTATAATTACGTTCAAGTTCAGAGCGAATGGCCTGTGACCTGTGACACTCTGGGACCTCGCCGAAGTGTGTGGATAGATGCGCAAAATACTGTATGTCTTCCCAATCATCGGAGGACAAAAAGTGAAATACCTTGAGGCGAACTTGAAGGCACTTCAAGTTGGCATTTCACTGTCCAAGGAACGGATTGAATTTTTGGAAAGCACTGTGCCTTTTGGTCCTGGCTTCCCGGTGATTGTGAGCTTTGTTTCAGTCTCTTTTTCTGGAGTTGTATTCTGACGAAGGATGTAGGGTGATGGATCCAGTTATAGTTTCCTCCTTGCATCGGTCGCAAAGCTGGCAAAGCAACCCGGCCTCCAGCCCGTCATGCACTGATTGAAGGGTGACTCCAAGGATAGTGGATACTCTTAGCTTTTGTACTTCCGTTTCAAATGATAAAACGCGTGTAGTCTGCAATTATTTGATTCTGGTAATCTATCTGGCTGAACGAATATTTGCGTGAAGGGTCAAAGACTACTATATTGGCATGTGAAGCAAAATCAAAGATACCCTTCTTGCAGTCCCGCAATAACCAAGTCATGTTCCAGAAAGTCCATATGACCTCCGGGCACTCGCACGACTCTAGCTTCCGGTAACCAACGTGAAGCCCCAAGATCTTCTCGCTCCTCTTCCGGCATTGGTATAAGCTTTGCGCCTTTCTCGGCAACGTACACCGTCACCGGGGCGTTGACTTCCTTCATGCTTTTCATCCACTGCTCTATATCAGGCTGAAAACAAAAATCAGCAATCATGCCCATGACCTCTCGCGCTGTATTCATGGCAAGTCGATGTATGGATGAACCACCACTTCCATTCAAGGCGGCGCGCAAGACGTCGACGGAGCCATTCCTGCTCGTATCCCATATCATCAAGTCGAACATGACCTCGATCCCACTCATGATGAACTCCTCTCGACGGTTCGTATGCTCGGGAGGAATTTGGTGTAAGAATAGGGAAGGTAAATGGTCGAGCATGACAAGCTGGGACACAACGTCGCCATTCTTCTCAAACTCCTTCACCATGTAAAACGCGATGATGCTCGAAGCGGAGTACCCAGCAAAGCGGTATGGCCCGTTAGGTTGCTTCTCCTTGATTCTACATCGGTAGAATGTGACGAGGTCTTTCAGAGTTGTCAATGGCGCATCCGGCGTCACTTGAAGGGCCCACACGGCCGTGCGGAACTTCTCTGGATACGACCTGAAGTCGAACGCAAGGCCTCCACCTCCTACAAACATTCAAGTTGGATACTTTCGAAGGGAACTGGGGCACGGACCGTGAAGTACTATCAACGGTGGTTCTCCTTTCCCTGTTCTAAGTTTGACGATGGTCTCACCGGGTTCAGGAAACTTCATAAACTGGACTATGGGTTCGCCTTCATCGTCCTGGTATTCCTCGGGGTGTTCCGCCTTTCCATTTGCCTGCGTTGCAAGCACGAATTCCTGGACAAAGGCACTCAAGAGTGAGATTGACGGATTATTGAAGACGAGATTCTGCGGTAGGGAGCGGATGATATTTATCGATACTACGTTGGATCTCCGAAGGGTGCTAACAACTGTGTTGCGAATTGAAGTAGCTATAAGACTTTGGAAAATGAGACTGCATTATTTAAAGAATAAAGAAGCAGTGTCAGACCTGTCGACTCCAATAGCGAAAAAGTCTTGTGTACCAGAGATTTGAGCGTCAGTACGGAGAAGACTCTGAACAATACGCCGAATCCATTCTGTGATATCATCGGTAATCCACTTCTGTGGGGCCGGAATGCTGGATACAAAGGATTTGTCGACAGCTTCATATGCCGCATCTATTTCCTTGCTGTAGTCCGTCAGGATTGCCCGCCGTCGAGGTGTTCCTTTAGCAGTGAACGTGAACGGCTTGGATGGATGCGCGACAATGATCATCTATGGTATCAATGTCAATACAGGCTCCTGAACGATAGAATGATTGCGCCTACCTCTTTGAATATCCTCGAATGTTGTGGCGCCTCTTCATTGGCCTTCAATACCGTGTCCCTAGTGGAAAGGCGTTAATATAAGCGTTAGGAAAAGGCCAAGAATCATGCCAGATGCTCCCACGGAATTCGGCGAGGTCTTTCTCGTTAGTTGGGTCAAACTTGTACCCCGGAGCTGGCGAGATCAGCACTCCGGGCTGGAATTTGGATTGACCAAACATAACGGCGGCACCCACTCGTTTGTCGGTGGCGATAGTTCCTTCTGCTAAAGTATTACAGCAGTGTAATTGAGGACGAGAAAGGAACATACCGATTGGTGTAGGATTTGTCTTTTCCTGTGACATCTATAATTAAGGATGATAGGACCGCGACAAAACCCGGACGTACACCGGTGCTATGAATTATTTGGTCATCTGTAAAGTTCTGTTCACAGGTCCTTTGTAGCGAAAGCGGGATAAAACATACCATGTCTTCCATAAGATTTGAACATTTCAGAATTGATGGGATGCCTAACAAAGAGATCTTTCGTATCGTAAGCCCTGACACCATCTATCGTGGTGTTGAAAACTGCAGGTGAATATCCCGTTTTGGGATTTTCCTACAGAAAATCAAAAACAGATAGAATATCGAGGTCAGATTGCTTACCTTGATTATCACGCGAAATAGATCAGCATCCTCTCCTTTGGCAGGGAGAAGGACATAATCAATATAACGTGCCCACTGTGTCGATGGCATAAGTCAAGTCGATAGTGTTAGCTTCAAATTCACCTCAAAACCATTCCCATCCTTCACCAGGCGTCTCCTCTGAAGCGTAATCAGCGTCAGTTCTCTATTTGACATCTATAAAACGTACTCGGGACTACTTTAGCGGAATAGGTGGTTTCAGTGCTAACGGAAAGTTTAGCGCCGCCTGGTTTTCCATGCCGGAGACTGGTCGTACCTTCCAAATAGAGTGCAAAGTGGCACCCCCTTGGCTACTAATGAATCCCCCGCAGACTTGGAAAGCGGTCCTCCTGCAAAGTACTACCAAATATCAGTCAAAATGCCGTTAATGTAAGATAAAACTCGATGCCCTACTACGACTGTAGCTTTTGCTAGAACTTCAGGCGCCCCTGGATCTTGCGCCCATGCCTGATAGAATCAGCTCCTGGCCACGAGGAATAAGGGATGTCACTCACCTCATAAAAGTGAGGAACGCAGAACACAAGCGTGCATTCCGACGTCTTTATGCCCTCCAAAACACGCTCTGGTGTCGGTACAATGGGCCGATTCCTAGGAGGAAGCATCGCTATAGTTACACCATCCGAGGCCTGTGAGATAGTCAGAAGATCAAAGTTAAGAACACATTAAACGCACAGCAATCATAAGGGTCCAACATCCCATGAGATCTGAACAAGTATGTATTAGTACAATCTGGATCGTGGTAATAATTGGATCATAGGACACTCACGGTACATAGGTAACCCGTGTGCAGAAAGAACATGCCCGCAAACGTCCATGTCTCCGTAAGCTTGTTGAGAATTGTATCAGCTCTCGTAAATATAGGGGAAAA
>JAUDZF010000307.1:0-25842 GCA_030407055.1 Armillaria mellea | reverse complement strand
TATCATCGCGAAACTTTCTACGTATGCGAGCAACGCAACTGTTCAAGTTAACCCATCCTTGGGAAGATCACTGCAGCATGAAAGCTGTTTACCTCAAACATGTTAGACCATCTGCTGCGATGTACAAGGGCTCGGAACAGAGCCACGACGGGGATATTGAAACGCCTGTCATTCATACGAAGCTAGGATTGGGCTTTCTAGGCTACCTAGGTGACGTGAACGCAGAACAGAGTTCAACGAATGTTTTGCTCTCAATGCTGGGCTTGTTGGACTTCCGGTACGATGCTTCCCCTGTTCCCCAGCCATCGGCCTCATCATCGTCGCTCGCTACTGCATCTGGCTCCCACAGTAGTACCCAATCCGTGCGCCCCAACCAGCCGGCCGATAGCTTCATTCTTCTTATCTCCCTCGAAAATGAGCCGTTCTTTGAAGATATCCACAAGAATCTTCTCGTAGCCTTACGATCTCAGCGACGTGTCGTGCAAGCGTTATCTGCGGACCACGCCATGCAGTCGCTTGCATCTACCAACATTGCGGGCGTCTTTGTGACGGACCCAGGAGTCGTTCGGAAGAAGCATAAACGTGTCCTCACGAAACTCGTCAGTTACACCAAAGATGGGGGTTTGACCGTGTTCGGCGGACTTTTCAGTACATTCATACGTCCCCCTGACATGGACAAATTCTGGTCACGGCGTGGGGTGTTTCTTGGAAGATGGGCGATTACCAGAGAGAGATGTTCCACCGCCAGGAAGGGAACGATACTGTCAAGTCTTCAAAAGGCTTGCCTGCATCCTATAGCATGAAGGCCGTGCACCTCAAAGGGATCACCTCCGCGGCTGCAGTCTACAAGGACCGGGATCGGCACGGAGAGTACAGGCTCCTGTCGTGCGTGCGAAGTTTGGAGCGGGGGTATTTGGGCTACTTGGGAGATGTTAATGCCGAGGAGGAATCAACTAATGTCGTTCTCGCTATGTTGGGTCTTCTCGCCACATAGCCGAATTGGTGGTGTCTTCTGATGGCTTCTTGTATTACATTGTCCTGATCTATCATGTCTTCTGATAATACATTACGGTATGTAATAATTGCTCTGCTCAACTGTTGTACATTTCTTTGCGTTACATAGTGGTCAAAATCATTACAAATTATATCCAGAGAAGAGAAGAGATATAAACAAGGCCAGTGGCGGCACTTGGGAAGCTAATCCTGGATATATGTGAGGAAGTGACCGAAGTGATATACAAAGATGCACCTACCATAGTCACAATTAGAGTGTCATCGTTGTCTTCTGCGTGTTGACGAGAGTACTGTCGGGTCAGTGCTCTCGATTTCTTCTTCTCCAGTTTTATCTATACCAGTCGTCAACTGCACAATGAGGGGTATTATGACACATACCTGTTTCTCTTGCTCAAGACACAATGAAGTCAGCCTTGCAATCTCCCTTTCCATCTCCTTCTTTTGCTGCTTGGCCTTCTGGCCAATGAGATCTTTTTGAGCTTGCTCACGGTCGATACGTCTCTTCGCGTCTTGAAACAAAACTTCACACTTATGTAGTGCATCTTCGCGCTGGCGTGCGATATCCGAACAGTCTTCTTGTACGTCAAGCAGGCTCTGCTCCAGCTCATCGATACGAGCCTTCAAAGTGGCATTGTTATGTCGTTCAGCCTCCAGTTGGGCGTATATCGGTAGCCGTTCTTCGAGATCTTCTGCGGCCTGAATCAGGCGGGACTAGAGAAGGTCAGTCTTCTGACAACAAGAAAAGACGCGCGCACATACTATCAAGCTGTCGTCCAGAGGTGTATCGTTTACCATTTCCCTCACACTGCCTGCAGTGGCAGCAACATGGCTCGCCTCTGAAGTTGAGTCTAAACTCTCAAGCCTCCTAGTATTGTATGCAGTTCTCCCTTCTTGGCTATCGTCTACGATGGCGAAATATATTTGATGAGGCTCGATGGAACCCCTTGCTTTCCGGCATATAGAGCAGACTTTGCCCTTGTAATTTTTAGTGCAGCTGTCACAACATCCATGTCCTACATAATTGGAGACATTAGCATAGAATACATTGTAATCCGGAGTTGACGCACCACATGCGAGGAAGAGAAAAGATTCCAAGGGATAGGAATCAGTGCATATTGGACATTGACCATTGACCATTGCGATGGACTTGAAGGAAGACAGTGTATCAGAGAAGTGGATGAAATTTGAGAATAGGTTTCCTCAAAAGATGAATGGAAAGAACGTGAAAATGAAGAGCGACACTAAAGTTTAAGTTGGTGGTTCAACGCGACTCCGGCCCGGGGGCGCGTGCGTTTAGACAGCACGTGATGTAATCGCTTTTGGAAATCACCGTCGGAGTCCGGACGACCTCGTTCTTTTCCTTGTTTTCTCCTTCCCCTGACAATGCTACCCGATGCCGAGCCGCTTGGAAATTTACGGCAATCAACATAGAAGGGCCTTGGGTCGTGCCTTGATTCACGCTCATGTATCATGACAGAAAGACCAAATATCCCGCGTTGAATTTCCTGCATGCGCGTGTAGCACTGGCCAGTCCGTGTACCGTTCTACTTTTACCTCGAGCTAATTTAAGAACCTACACCCGATGCTCGTACCATAGTCATGCGTACCCAGAGCACAGAATGTTATTACAGGCCCCGATTGCCGGCTCAATTACTAAGTTGTTGTAATTGTAAGATTTGTCTCACGTCCGGCTTATATATATGCAACTGCGTTGCTCATATTCACACATCTCTTCCTACTCATGACTACCAACTCGTCTATCTCAGGTCACTATGGCTGGCCCGAGGGGCTCTCGGGCGTGTATTACGGTCCAGGGTCCGTATCTACTGCATTGCCAAAGCTGCTTTCCTCTTTGGGTGCTCGGAAAGCACTGATTGTAACCACAAGGAGTCTTGTCGGCAAGGTGCCTTCTTATCTTGTCCTCTTCAATTTTTTTTTCAAAACCAACTCAGTAAAATCACTCTAGACAGAAATTGTAAAGCAAGTCGAGTCTATTCTGAAAGATCACGATGCATTCGGTAGCACATTTTATGAAATCGGGGAACATGCACCCATTGCAGGGATTCGGCGTGCGGTCAAAATCTTTCGGGAATCTGGCTGTAACATTATTGTCTCCGTCGGAGGTGGCTCGCCTATTGACGCATCAAAGGCCGTCCTGTATTTTGCACAGGAAGAGAGCGGAGGCCCTATTTTTCCTCAAATAGCAATTCCCACGACACTTAGCGCGGCGGAATACACGGTTCGTATCAGTCAATTGATCCTTTCATCTTTTGTTCAAAGAACGTAGATCGGTGCCGGATATACCAACGATCAGGGTCAAAAAGTGGTAGTATCCTCAAAACGGCTAGTTCCGGCTGGTATCATACTAGATGCAGAGCTCACCTTGCCGACGCCAGAGAGACTTTGGTGCGCACTTCCACCGTTTCGTTTATACTTGACAACTCATTTCGATATCTCCAGGCTTTCAACGGGAATTCGCGCTCTCGATCACGCCGTTGGCAAGTGTACTGTGATAACTTTAACCCAGAAAAGCGTTGACGTTCCTCCAGAAAATCTGTATCGGCCCGGAGTCGCTTTTCCAGTCAAAGTGTTGTGTAACTCAGCCATTGCCGACCTGTTCACATATCTACCTGCTTCAAAAGCCAATCCGCAAGATGTAGAAGCACGACAGAGGCTGCAGCTTGCATCTTGGATGAGTATATGGCCCATGACTCTGGAAAGATACGGGTCAGTACAGTTAATTTCCGTCTCAGAAGGGAATACTCCATGCTGGCACTCATAGACCATTGGGCTTGTCGCATGCATTGGGACATAAATTGGGAGCAGCATACGGTATACCGCACGGCATTACTTCTGTGAGTAGGCAAAGTACTCTAAGGAAGCGGTATTAATCAGTATTGGCGAGCAGTGTCTCACCTTGGCTCCCGTAGTCGCAATGAAAGCACAAACAGAATCTCAAGAAAACAAGGAAACACTTGCCAAAGTGCTGCCCTACCTTCGTCTCGAGTCAACGGGCTCGCTGGATACGGACGTGCTGCTATTGTCAAAGTCGATCAAGGAGTTCGTTGGTTATATTTTGCTCCACCCTTCCCGTGCTTAATCTTCTGTAGCTTGGTGTCTTCACTAGGGTTGGCATACGATCTGGCGTTTTATAAAGTTCCCAAGGAGGATGTGGAGAAGATCGCCGGACAAGTGCTCGGGAGCAAAGAAGATCCTGCGTATGACAAAGTGATCAGGATACTTGAGAGTCTATACCCAGTAAGTGAGGCGTGATAAGCGCACTCGTAAATCGTAGTCAATCGTATGTACAATTATACAGGAAAGGAAAAGGTCTCATAAATGAAAGTACGGTGAAGTTTCTTTCGACTTACCAGTCTAAGCTCCTTGAGTGACTGACTGCATTCTCATTCAGATTCGGAGCCATTCTATATGTCGTTTGCGCCAACCGAAGCCTTCGCTATCTGGTGCTAAGAAATATCCCGCATGTCGGACGTCAATTTACCAAAGGCAATCCGCCAATAAGCCATGTTGACTCTGGGCAAGGCTCTTGCATGGTGCTTGGGATCTATTTGGACTCTTCGTATATTCTTTATACTCCATCGCTTCTCATGAGTCAGGTGAACGCCGGAAAAAGAATCACCGGGAATGGGTACCTTGAATGAAGAACGACTAGTGGACTGTGGGCGCTTCGGCGTCTTGCTTGCCTCTCTAAAAGATTTGTCTCTTTCATGATGCTCCAGATCTAGAAAAGGCGAGCCTCTCAAATGGCGTACATCCATTTGGAATGGGAGCAACAGTATTCGGCACGGTACGTCTATAAACATGCGCGGCTTCTCATAATCCGAAATAAAGTTGAAACGTCACGCTAACAGGGGATAGGGTGCTCCCTTTAAAGAGACCAGTGGTCCAAATTGTGTACCAGCTCCTTCTATCATGGTCTTTCACCTTGGATCACTGCAGGCTATCACTCTTGCCTGTGCAGGTTATCTACTCTACCTTATCGCTTCAAGATTTTTGTTCCATCCTCTGAGGGGCTTTCTTGGGCCAAGATTGGCGGCGTTGACGAGCTGGTATCAGACTTATTTTGAGTGCTTCTGCGATGGTGCGTTCGTGGACCATCTGGAGAAATTGCATGAGATATACGGTAAGTAGCCGTTTGGAATGTACCCAAATAATATCAGCTCATAGCACTGTTCTCTGCAGGTCCCGTCGTTCGCATAAATCCAAGGGAGGTCAGTGACAACTCTTCATCTGCTGCTGCTAAAGATTTACTTTGGGTTTAGCTCCATTTCAGTACACCCCAGGCTTACTTCACTATTTATTCTTCCCAAGTGAAGTTTATAAAGGATCCAAAGTTTTATTTCGCTTTCAACGAAGATGAATCGTCGTTCGGGTACACAGATCCGGTGTTGGCAAAGAAACGAAGAGACGTCCTTAACTCCCTCTTTTCCCGACGTTCGATTCTCAGGCTCGAGCATATTATCCAATCGAAGGTGAACCATCTGACCTTAGCCCAAGTTTTTTCAATACTTAATTTCGGACTTGGAAGGTCGATCTCCTTGTAGCTCGTCTATCGGAGGACTACAACGACAAACCAGCCAATCTTCACTTTGCATTTAAATCCACAGCGATGGATGTCATCACCGCATACTGCTATGCTCAGTCCTTTGACGCTCTTTTGTGTCCTGACTTCACTCATCCTATTCTCTTGAGCGCCGAGCGGGCGATGCCTATGATAACATCGATCCGCCGGTTCCCCGTCTTGCAGCTCCTACATCGCTTACCCGAATGGCTCACGACGCTACTGAGCCCCGAGACTCTCGGGTTCGTTGAGTTGCGCAAGGCGTTGCTGGCGCAGATAGAAGGTATCCTAGCTAATCCTGGCTCGTTGGATACCATGCATGATACCATTTATAACTATCTCCTATCACCCGAGAAGCTAAAATTACAGCAAGTCCCGTCGAAGAAGTCGCTATTAGATGAGGTAAGATATGAATGTTAGGTGCAATAGCTGCTGAAACATTTACTAGGCACAAAATCTACTCTTCGCGGGAACCGATACGACAAGCAGCGCCTTGACTATCGGATTTTTCTATGTCCTCAACGATCCATTTATACACGTGAAACTAACCTCTGAAATGTCTGCTGCATGGCCTGATAGAGAATCGCCTGTTTCTTACGAAGTTCTAGAAAAACTTCCATACTTGGTGGGTCCCTCTTCTACAGGCGTATTCCATATTGACGGATAAATAGACTGCGGTTTTGAAAGAGGCATTGAGGATGAGCGCTGGTGTGCCGATCTCCATGCCTCGAGTCGTTGATACGCCGACGTACATTGATGGTGTGCAGGTGCCTGCTGGGGTGTGTCTATGAAATTTCTTGATCGTGGATGCTCAGACCCTAATATCTTTCCGTAAAGACCGCAGTCGGAGTGGGATGCACGTTCGTCCTCATGAACAAGGAGATCTTCCCCCAGCCGCACTCGTTTCAGCCAGAGAGATGGCTGCAGCAAGGGTCTCAGAGCCTAGAGAAATACTTGGTGTCATTTTCGAGAGGGCCTCGCTCGTGCATAGGTGTCAAGTGAGTAACGATAAGTCTTCGTACGTTTACTAGGTTTCTTATTCTCTTTGCAGCCTTGCATGGTGTGAACTGTATCTGGTTTTCGGAAACTTATTTCGAAAATTCGATATGAAGATCCACGAGACGACGTGAGCATGGTCAAGTACTCAGCATTAAGTCATTAAATGGCTGATGTCTTCCTAGGGTTCAAGATATGGAGTTCCGGTGCCATGGCATGTCTATTTTCCGAGGTCGACACTTCCATGCTAGCGTCCGAGAACGGACCTAAATGACGGTGCTTAGCCCAATCCAAGGGGAGAGAACAGAACTACGGATATTCCCCTCCGCTGGCTCACGAAGCCCAGAACTTAACTAACATAATATTATTCTCGAGTTTCCTTCATTCCCATCCTCGGGGCCTTGGATTATCACTAATCTCCCCACTACTGATAAACGATTAAATCTATGAGTACTTTTTCCTAGGGTAATCTATGATACAAATACAAAGAACGTCCTATCCAATAAAAATTTAACCTGTTGAAGGTGTCTTGGAACGAACGTGCACGCCTAACAGCGATACAATCTCGAAACAGAGGACCAGAAGCAGCTGGCCAATCAAATCCATCAGAGCGGAGTGTATAGGCAACGCATACATGTCTGGATCAAGTTTCTTTGACCACAGAAAGTTAGTTAGAGCTCTGGCGATGAAGAGTGAAGCTGTGACCTATAACGAAGGAATGAGATATGGACGCAGTACACATTGAAATGGAAACGTACAGCGCAACAGAAAAATACCACCGAGAATGCGACAAAGACAAACGGGAGGGTTAGCCAGCCCAGGAGTCTAAGGATGGATAGAAAGATGATTTCCACAGGAATGGTAACGATTATGAGCGTGATCATAACCATTCGGGGACTAGGTTCCGGCGGTCGGTTGGCAAACGTGCTGGGAGTCATCGACAGAGCAGCTGCATGCAGAGCCGTTGATAGTCTGGACACGAAGATTGAACCCACGCTTCCGGGTAAGCCTGAGAAACCGATGAGAGCCTCAGCTAAAGCGAAACGAGTGCAAACTGACCGCTGATAACGACGGCGAGAAGAGCAAATCCTTCATACCTACTCACGAAGAGGTCAAGCACTATGCCTGTAGCACTGCTGATGATCATGGCCCCAAAGAGAGGTGACCAGCCTTCACTTATGAGGTCCCGGACGTGGGAATTTCGGCGTGTCGACACACCACATGAGATCGCGGAGAGTACGACTATGGCACATATTATTAAGGGCACTGGCGTGTGAAGGAAGCGGATGAGAACGGTGGACACTGCTCCTATAAGGACCAGAGTGACCAGGTCTCCAAGACAGGAAGCTACGGGTGGTGCGATGTTATCTGTAAATTTATTAGCGTTACAAGTCAGAGGTCATGCGGGGATGACTGCCGCATCAATTTCGAAAAGAAAGAGTCAGAAGTGCAGCCTGCGCAGATGCAGCGGCTTACTCCTCACATGCATATAAAGAGGGGAAGGTACCTACCAGGATCGCGCCCATAATATCTGCACAACACGATGAGTCCGCACATGAATGAGCCTAAGATGACGCTGGATAAACAGGCGGCAGACATGGCTGTGGAAGCAACCATAATGAATCTAGTCATAAGCATCAGATGAGTCAAATACTGGTGACGAGATGTTACCAACACCGGTAGTCCAGATTTTCGGTCGGTTACAGGAGGCAATGTTGGTCGTGGACGTCTGGCGTGTAGTAACAAGGCGCTCGCTGCCCCCGACGAGGCTGGGGCTTCCCCGCTTGTCCGGGGGACAATCATACCCAGTAGTAGGGAAACACAAGCGGCTACGAAGGAAACCACCGTGGCCTGAACCTGCAGGAGAGAGAGGTTCCCAATAATCATTTTTCGTCGCACAGAGCTGTCATCAAGCTCGCCCATGTTTGCCGCGGTACCCAGTCGTGCCGACAGATTCATTTCAAGGTTCCCTTTGAGGTTGAGCACGACTGGAATGATCATTATGAGCTGATCGACCTCCACCATGGCTTTCCACCGCTGTCAGGACCAGTATTGAATCGCGTGAATGGCCAAAGGATAAATGTGACGAACAGAGACTTGATCCAGCAATTCTCCTGTGAAAAGTAAGCCGACTGTCGTGAGCAGCAGTGTTGGAGCACTCTGCAATTACTGAGATAAATTAAGGCGAAGAACGAGCGCGACGAACCTCGATAACGATATTCTTTATTTGCGGCCATAGCTGGACTCTGGGCCCACTCGTCGGCCCCGTTCGCGGCGAATGGCCGCCCAACAGAGCCCTACTGCCCTCGTCATCGTGTTCATTATCGGACTCGTTCTCTTCGTCATCATCACGGTCGTATTCTTGCTTGTCGTCGTTTGTCGGAAGGGTGGCGAGCTCGATATCGTCGTCATCCTTAGGCGGCGCCATACTTTAATTTTAGAGGCAAGAGGCAAGGTAGCCGTGGGAACTCTGAAGTAATCAGACGCGTGATCCGAAAACCTGTTCCCACCTTGAACTTGTACTTGAATCACCACTCCTCGCGTTCTCCGTAGCGACCTTTTGGTTCGCTCAACGACATCTGGGAACCATTTATTTGGATTCAAGGCTGTTTTCTGCCTTGGTGGCACTACCGACCTCGCGGGGGGCGCCGTGACGCCGAGATGTACTCCAAGCTTACTCGTTATGCTTCGCCGCCTCCGTTACGCTCTTCGTTGCTCAAGAGTCCCTCAGATGCGGTACCGCCAACCGATGATCTCAAGGGACTTGAGTCTGAGCTCAAAATTTTGCGTCAAAAGCTCATCGAGCGAAGCAAAAAGGCGAGCGACGACATGCGGACTATCGAGGAATCCATGCGTCGTATGAAGGAAATCGAGAAAGGAAAGGCTAAATCTATCGAGAAAGTCAAGCGAGAACGCGACTGTACGTGTTTTCTGTCCCTACGCGTTCCTGCATTCTGACTTGTTGCTTTATTCTATTTTTATCCTACCTGAATATGTGCCCTTGCTGTTAAAACACTGCTGCTCTGTATTTTCGACGCACGTATCGTATCGGTGCTCACTTGCGAAATTCACTGGTCCTGCTGTACGCCACACTTGCAAATTTTTCATTGCAATGGTGCCTCTGTAGTCACTCCCCTTCCCGACGCAGACGAACCTAGGCCGATTTCGGGGAAACCTAGACTATCATCCCATCCATTACAACCCGGCCCGTCTTCCTCGCGGTCTTCCTTGGATCGAAGGTGGCTCTTTCGCTGGTCTTCGCTATTTGGATTATCTTATGATTCATGCTTAGTGCTTTTGATGAGAGCAAGAAGAAGAAGAAAAGGAAGCGAGAATATGATGAAAGCGACCTTGAATCATGTATGCCGCCGTTC
Source organism: Armillaria mellea (assembly GCA_030407055.1). Lineage (NCBI taxonomy): Eukaryota > Fungi > Basidiomycota > Agaricomycetes > Agaricales > Physalacriaceae > Armillaria > Armillaria mellea. The sequence goes on along the minus strand of JAUDZF010000307.1, from coordinate 15,876 downwards.
TTTGTACTCTTTCATACACTGACTTCCCGTTATCAGCTTCCCAGCGACCTCGGAAGGGCACACCACCTGTAATTAACCATCCGCCACCACCCCCACCCCCACCGAAAGCTCAGAAATCTGTTCCTCTTGCCCCCAGCAAGGTAGTTCAAGTCTTCATGGTTTACCTCTCGTTAATTGTTTTTAGCCCCAAACGGGCCCTGATTTTACTGTACCTCAATCTAACTCTTTGCTACCTCAACGACCACCGATACCACCGCCTCCAATACCAGGACCTAGTAAACCTACCGACGTAACGGATGATTTCAGTAAACTCAAGCAGCCACCGCAAACCCTGACCACAACCTTCTATACCTACATCGAACCATGGATACGGAATATACGAGAAGAAGATATTGGGTTTCTGGAGCATACTGGAGACGAGGTAGAGCCGTACGTCATGCCCAAGTTAGGGCGACATTACACCGCCGTCTGGGAGGAGCAGGACACGGGGCTTTTCCCGCCTGCCGATCAGGATGCACCACCCGAAGTCTTCCAACCGCCAGTGCCAAAGTGGGATCCATCGACATTGATGGAGACAGAGTGTCTTGTGGAAGAGAAAGGGCATGGGTTGTTGACTGAGCGGGTGATTAGCGCGTTGTTACCGATGGAGAACAACGAGTGGAAGGGTGTGAAAGCTGCCGAGGATGCAATGGAAGGAAGGCCTGGAGGGAGTGGAGCTGCTGCCGCACGAAAGGAGAAGTTGAGTGTCTCTGACCTGGAGACGCGAATACGTGATACGATGCGATATCATGGTCTGCTCAATGAGATTGTGGGTACGAATACTGTCCTTTTGCAATCCACTAACGTCTATTCCAGCCAGATTACACCGAGAAAGTGGATGATCCTATAGCCACTGCCCTACGACACGCTCAGGGAGAGCTCCGCCGAGTGGTAGCTACGAACAAGGCACGCAAGGCCCGGTTGGTAGACATCGCGCGCGATCGTTTGGGGTACCAAGAATACGTTGAGCTGCGCGAGTCGATAGACAAAAATATCAGCAACACGTATAGCAAGCTGCAGGGTAAGGATATGCCGAAGTTGGGGAAGAAGAAGAAGAAGTCGATCGATGAGACGAACACTATGGCACTACCTCCTTGTCCTGCAGCGTTGGGATTGGGTCCGGACGAGAAGAACCACTTGGTGGTGACGAAGCAGTTGAAGCAGTTGGTGGATACGCGGAGGCAGTGGGTGGATACCGTGGGGAAGGTGTTTGAGAAGAAGCAGGAGGAGAGTCCTGGGAGGATTTGGGGGGTGCCAAAGACCAGTATTTATGAGGGCGTGGAGGAGGAGGTTCAGGCTGCGTTAGCGAATATGCCGATGGGGACTACACGGACTAGTAATATTAAAGGTAAAGGGAAAGCTAGAGATGCTATGGATGTAGGATGATGCTTGTTTTTTTCTTTTTCGCGGTGCGAGGTTTTTTTCCGTTACTCATTATATCTTATTATTTCATTGCATGTGCGCCGTAACTTTTCGCATCCATGATCGCCGGTTTTTCTTAATATGACAGCTGGTGTACGATTAACAAGGTGACGATTATTTCTTTGACTTTTTCGCTTTCTTCGTCTCTCCCGTGCCATCATCTTTTCGCTTTTTGCCCTTTGCCCGCTTTACTGTTTCCTGCACCGGTTCCTCCGCTACCTCTTCGTCCACTACCATCACGTCATCAGCAAGATGTTGTTCCATGTTAGAACCGTATGGCTTGAAGGAGTGTTTCAATAATTCCTTTGGGTAGGATGGGCGAGGCGGATTTCGGTATGGTTCCTTCCCCTGGTTTTCTGTTGCTGTGGGTAGTACAGCTGTTTCTGAAATCACCAGACGTCGCGCTATGGACCTTGGAGCTGGGCACCAACTTATAAGCATTAGTATACCCTCACTAAGGAAACGTCATACCGAGATACATATCATCCTTTGTGCCTTTCCGAGGAAGAAGACATTCCAAACTGCCCACTTCGTCTCCGCCACTAGGCCTGTCGTCGCCTTCCCCAACGCTCCAAATGTCGTAAGAATGTGATGTCCGGGATATTTTGCCTACATTCGCGCTCAAGGAACCTCGTGGCATCTCAATGGTAACGTTCTCCAGATATCTGGTCTTCATCTAAAGGGGAAAAGGTTAGGTTGGGAAGAGCGCGAAGATCTGAGATGGCATACGTTATCTGGGACGCGTATAAGCCATAGTTCCAGCTCTTCATCATCATTCAGCGAGTCCCAATCGAATTCCCCGCTGTCTGGATTCTCCTGGAGGACAGCTCCGTCTGGTGGCTGGTATGCCCAGTCGGGATCGGTACCCTCAATCTTCCCATGTTCGTCGACTTGAACTTTGGTTTTCCCCTTGTCTTTGGATTTTTTGGTCCCTTTCTTAGATACTGGCTCGGGAGCAGGAGAGGGAGAGGGAGAAGAAGCTGCTGACGACATGGTTGTGGACTTGAAAGTTGAGAGAAAAAATTGTCGTGCACCGAACAGGCCGCATATGTACCGGTCCGCATAGCCGGCGGGAAAAAGATAGTCGCTGAACTTGATTCGAATCACGATGCAGCAGCGAGCGGTGCTGACTATCGCAGGGTCAGATTGTAGCGGTGGAGCTGGTATTCAAGTATGCCTGCGCCGGTGAAGCGCTGACTACAACTGACTACATATTTTGCTACTCAAGGCGGACCTCAAGACGTTCACCGCAAATGGGTGCTACGGAGCGAGCGCAATCACGGCTTTGGTAGCAGAAAACACTGTAGGCGTACAGGATGTCTTTCCTTCGCCTCCGTTGTTTGTTGTCCGTCAGGTGAGTACACTGAATTATGGAAACGCGTTGCAGGTGACTGACCGAGTCACGAAAGATTCTGTCTGTACTCCAGGATATCAGCATGGACGCGCTAAAGACTGGCATGCTCTTCGATGCAGAGATTACAAAGGCTGTCGTTCATACATTGAAGACGCACTACGAAGGAAATGTCCCTCCCCTTGTGTGTGACCCGGTCTGCGTCTCGACGTCTGGGCATTCTCTCTTGAATCCGGATGCGATAGACGTCATGGTGAAAGAGCTGTTTCCTCTCGCGACGCTAATCACACCAAACAAATCCGAGGCCGAGTTGTTGTTAGCTCATGGACGACCCGGGGCCTATCCCGGTATCAGCACCCTGGAGGATATGTACCAGGCTTGCAAGGATTTCTTCACCCAGTTCACTCCGGGGCCCAAAGCGATCTTGCTGAAAGGGGGACACGTAACGGCGACCCTCGCAGATGTGGACCGAGTATCTTCTGCGAACCCTGAAATCAATGTTGTTCGGGATGGCCTTTTTGGCGAAAATATGGAGATCCTGCAGGTCGGGAGGGACACTTCAGGAGTGGAACTTGTCGTTGATATGCTCTGCGAGAATAATGGTGCCGTCACTATTCTAGCGAGGCCGAGAATCAAGTCTACCAGTACGCATGGGACAGGGTGTACTTTAAGTGCAGCTATCGCCTGTGGTCTAGCGCAGGGCTTGTCTTGTGAGTGTGTCCATGTCGATATCCTCGTTATTTACTCATATATACATTGTAGTACTGGAGGCCACAAAAGCTGGCGCTTCGTATACTCATATGGGTATCGAAAATGCCTTGCCTTTTGGGAAGGGCCATGGCCCACTCAATCATCTTCATTCCATCGCTAAGATAGCAATACCTAGGTACTTCACTTTGATCGTGAGGACATTTTTCTTGGCTGAGAATATGCGCTCTTTAGGTCTACTCCAAGTAGTCCGTACCCGTTCACTAAACTTCTCATTCAAGAGAATCTTGTTATATGGAAAGATTACGTGGAACACGACTTCGTCAAACGACTTGCTCAAGGTGTCTTGGCGCGAGAATCTTTTGTGCATTTTGTCAAGTACGTTCGTAGCACCTATATTTTTCTCCATTCAACAATGAACCCCGTATAGACAAGACTATCACTATCTTAAATACTATGCTCGCGCTTATGGGTGAGCCTAATGCTCTCTGATGTCTAGATCTCTATCTCATTTGCTTAGGCTCCTTGCCGCAAAATCAACGACCTTTCCTGCCATAGAGTCAGCAACACGGACGATCCTCAACGTTTTACACGAGATCGGGAACCACACTGCATTCTGTGCTCGTTTTGGTATCACGGCAGATGAATTGGAATCAACAGAAGAGTCAGCAGCGACGATGGCCTATGGGGGTTATTTATTGGATATCGGATTACAAGGTATGGTGGTACGCAGTCCCGTCATCTCATTCGATCTGACGACACCGTATAGGTGACAGGGTAAAGCTCCTAATGGCCTTACTTGCATGTCTCTTGGGATATGGGGAGGTTGGGCTCTGGATCAAGAAGGAGACAGCTAAGCCAGGTTCCCTAGCGAAGCTCGAGGGAAATCCATACCTCCATTGGATAGAAGATTATTCTGGGCCTGAATATCAGAAAGCGGTTAGATTGGGAATGGGTGGGTTGGCGGCCATGTAACAATTTCTTGCATGCTGACATTGTTGTGAATAGAAACGATCGAAGCCTGCGCGATGGCTGATCCACCTTCGCCTGCAAGGTATAAAGATTGGTGTGAAGTGTGGCGGAAGTGTACGAAATTGGAGAAGGGCTTTTGGGATATGGCAATGCAGATATCATAATGGTAATTACTTGGTCGCCACGAACATACTTATACCGAAGAAATACAGCAGACAAGACTTGCCGAAAATTTTCCTTTTTTTACTTGGCCGCGCATGACTTTCACGTGCGCCGTGTCTGAGAATTTCGTTGCTTCTGAATCTTAGTCTACAACCACCACTAGCTCCCTATGTCTTCCTTGAAAAGAACTCTACGTCAATCAGCGAGACTTATTGAACATGCCAGCTCCTACAATGCGTCAGTAACGCTTGTAAAGCTGGAGGAAGAGTCGAACAATATCCAGGAATTTGAATCTCCCCGACAATCGAAACGCGTCAAACTAGAAGATACATTACAGGACATTGAAGATCACGTTAATGTATCCACACCCAAGCGTTCAAAGGCGAAAAGGCCGCCCTCATCGTCGCCGAAGAAGCCCAAACCGATACCTCAGTCACTGGCAACGCCTCATCCAGCGCCAGAACAATGGAGGGAGGTTTACGATGCGATAAAGGCTATGCGCGCCAACATTGTGGCTCCGGTAGATAGCATGGGATCCGATAGCGCACAGCTGAAGGAAAAGGAGCCTCGGGTGAGACGCCTCCCAATCTTGCCAGTACGCGTGCTGAGTAATGACTAGAATCAACGCTTTGCTACTCTCGTATCGCTCATGCTTTCGTCGCAAACGAAGGATGAAGTTACTGATACTGCAGTAAAGCAACTGCGTGTTGCACTAGGCGGCAGTATATCCCTGCAAGGTATCATCGATGCGGAAGATAGCAGCATTGCAGAAGCTATCGCCAAGGTTGGATTCTGGAGACGGAAGACACAGTGTGTTTTGTCTTAATTTCACGTATCGATACCTGCTCATCGCTGTTTAGATATATCAAACAGACAGCAATACGGCTTCGAGATGAGTTTGATTCAGACGTCCCGAAGACTGTCGATGAGCTATGCTCTCTCCCGGGAGTCGGTCCCAAGATGGCATTTCTGGCGCTTCAAATAGCGTGGAATCTGTATTTCTTTTTCTTCTGTCCCGAAGAGATTGAAACCGTAATTTCTGTTCAGTAATCATGGTATCGGTGTTGACGTACATGTCCATCGAATAACAAACCGTCTAGGGTGGCATAAACCTTCGACGAAAAATCCAGAGGAGACACGGTTAGTGTTATTTTTCCAGTCCATTCCCCCGAATATGAACGACAGGTCACCTATAGGCTTAATCTGCAATCCTGGCTTCCGACAGAACTGCACCCAGAGATCAACCATCTACTCGTCGGCTTTGGGCAGGTAAGCATCCAATTCTTTTCTCAAATAAAAACAGCGCTGAAGCTACACAAAGATGGTTTGTTTGCCTGTCGGCCCAAAATGTGGAGAATGCACGCTTAGTTTGGCGGGTACTTGTCCCAGTGCGCAAAAGCCCAAGGCTGCAAAATCGAAGAAAGTGGCCAAACCCGTCATTGAGGTGTCATTAGAAGGAGCATGAAAGCCTACCAATCGGCCAACCCTCTCGTCCTTAGGATTCGTTCACGTAATCCACTACTACATTCTACGTCTCTTACGTATCGTCCATACGCCGAGCGATCTGGTGCTAATGCAATCAAATCATTGTTGATGGACCAAAGTGTCCCCATTTTCCAAGGACAGTCTTTAGGTCGTCTGCGACTGGATAGCAAACGGCACGATAGCCTTTCAAGCTGACAACCAGATGGCTCCATTAAATATGGAACGACGTCTTCAATAAATGAGTGTTATTGGTATCCCCTGTATGCGGCTTTTCCCGATACGATGCTTGTTTAAACCTCGGTTGGTCCAATATTCAGGCTTTGGATTTATGCCCTTTCCTGTTGCTTGCAGAGAAAGGTCTGGCATGACTTGGTTTCGTCCAACATGATCACGATGGATGATCACTTCCGTAACCCACAACGGCCGATATCATTCGCTCGCTATCTCTGTCCTTCAAATCATAATTTTTATCGGGTTTTTCCGATAGTGCAATTGTGTGTCAAAGAGCCGCATCGACTAATAATCACCCTTTTCGTCCTTCCGAGTTCCGATTTTTATGTGACTCCTCCTCCTCCGGTCTCTAGTCTATTTCCTTATTTCAGAATAAAACATCCTCATCCTCCTCTCCTCTATCAATCGCGACATTTCGGTACTCCGGAAGCGGGCAGTATAAACACTGTCAGAGATGTCAGAAACAAATTGGAACTAAAGCGAAATTATACCCACAAATCCTTAAGTGGCGGGTTCGAAACTGCATACTGTGGGTAAACGGGGGCACTCCAATTCCTAAACTTGGTTTGTTCTTCTTCCTCCCGCTGTCTACATGAAGGTGCAGAGAAGCCCCATTGTCGATTGGATGCCTCTTCCGACATAACGTCGGTGCCTGGCTCCCCCGAAACTTGGCTTGACATCGCAACCACCAAATGCGTCGTGCGAGGTGCAATCCTGTCGTTCTTGGCAATAAGTTCATACGGTGTAAAGCCTTTCAAATCCTTCGCGCCGACATCAGCACCGTGTCTGAGCAGTATCTCCAAGATGTCATGTCCAACGCTGGCAGCTTCCTTCGGGAATCGGCTGCGATTGCAAAGGGGACCGGTGGCACGAGCTAGGATATGGAGAGGCGTCATTTCCTCGTTGTCGCGCGCATTGATGTACAAGCCGTATTTCAGCAGTGTATTTGTTGTTTGAACTAGATTCCTGAAGAATCGGCTCTTCTCAAATAGGAGGTGCAGAGGTGTTCTACCCTTTGCATCTCGAGCATATGGGTCTGCGCCATCATCCAGAAGTATCTTCAAAACATTGTTGTCTGGCATCTCGTTATTCATCAGAACGTGAAGGCCCGTTCCTTCGTTCTTGTTTAGGATGTTCGGGTCACCATGTTCGGCGAGGAGGATTTGTAGTGCATTGTTATCAACCCAGTCACACCTTAACATGCAATGGAGAACTGTGTCCCCTTGGACGTCACAGATATTTGGATTTACTCCCTGTCGAAGGAGTAACTCGATAGGCGACTCCGGGTGAAATTGGTGTGGCATAAATCTATATCCTGCCCCTTGTCTGGCAGTATAGTGTAAAGCCGTGCGACCACGCTGATCGACAGCGTTGACGTCTGCCTGTGCTTCGAGAAGTAACTGTATGCATCCGTATCCGTTATCGGCGACGGGTGAACATCTGAGAAGACAGCCTGCAGCGTAATGCAGAGGTGTCCGACCCAATTCGTCCCGTTTCGTGACACTAAATCTGCTGCGGGTAAGCAGTTCTCCCATTATATTAGGGCAAGATAGGCCGGCTGCGAAGTGCAATGTCATATGGGATCCAAGGTCAACTTTGCCGCTATGACTACTCTGTATTAGACGGAGGTATTACCCAGGAAATACAGCACGCACTGTAATATGCTTTGAAAAGGCGAAGGCCTCATAGACGACATTATAAGAAAACTCCGTGTCAAGGTCCCTAATTCACGATTGTCCTTGTCGTCTGCATTGCAAAGATGTGACAAGAGTCTAGAACTCCGAACATATTCTGATAATTCGGGACATGGATCGGGCCCTTCGGTCCTGTTAAGTAGGGATAGGGACTTGAAACACGACTGAAAAACCATGTGGTGTGCGAAAGACAAAGAATGGAATGAGAAGAATCTGGACAAATGTGGAGGGGATTGCATTTCACCGGAGTTGCAGCTCGAGGGCCCGGGGTTCACCAGAAAGTCTTTCACAGATGTGTGAATGAACTGTATGGTGGGCATTGGGGAATCCTTGTCTTTCGAATGTGGAGTAGGAGTATACTCGACGAGATTGGCACAGTCCGAAATCAAACAGTTACGATTTGTTACCACCATCGACGAGTCCCAATGACCGGACATCTCATCGACCGCTATGGCATGACGAACCAGCTCGACATTCAATCCAGGGGAACCAGCACATATCAACCATCGAAAGACGCCTTGTACACGTTTTCGACGCTTGTCATCAAGATGGAATATATGGTTAAGAGAGCGAATATAGGTCGCATCAAGACTCCGTGGTAGGTCCTGGAGTGACGCTCGGATGTCGTGGTCGGTGTGTTGTTCGGCGAGGTGGTGAATCTGCAGTCGCACCCAGAGGAACCTATGCAGAAGCCATAATCAGTATCTCTTGCGGACAAAAGGAAGGATTCGTTAATTACATTCCCTCGGCATTTTTGACCAGTGTCTCAACGATTTCGTTCCGGAGGGAGGGGTCTCTGACCTCAATCACTGGCCCAAAGTCAAGGTCATGGTCGGGCTCGTTAACAGTGACAATACGCTGTCGTATGTACTGTTCGATATCTGGATTTACGTCACGGCCAGTCAGCGCTATTGACCGCGCACATCCCTCAAAAGCCCGCTGGATAAGAGGAGCGTTAGGGCGAGTTGTAACTAAGATCGATGCCTTGCTGGATAGTGATACCAGTACCGGAAGTAGATGCTGCAAAGCAACAGCGGGACACTCATCAAGGGCGTCGATGACAATGTATGTTCGGCCCGGCTGCCTCAACACGGTGTTGAGCAGTAATTTGAGGCCCGAGAATGTCACAGGAACCTCGCGCTGCGTCATAGTCTTGATTTCGAGTGAGTTGGCCGGGAGGAGGGATATAAGCTGATAAAGTATTGTTCCCAGAATGTTTAATGGGTCAACTTTATTCGTCTGGTCATGCTCGCAATAGAAATAGGCGATTGCGATGTCGGTATTGACATTCTCCATGGATTTGAGATCATTTATGATGACCGAACTAAAGAGGCAACATTCAAGTAAGCTTGTGCATTCGACATATCGCAGAATATGTACTCACGCTAATACCGTCTTGCCTATTCCAACTGCACATGGTAACGAGTGAGCTCAGCATCAGAGATAAAAATGACACCGCACGTTTTCCACGAACCCATAGCAGATGCAATGCAGGATCATCTACTTTAAACGGGCGTGTCCAGAGCTGATAGGACTTTGTGCGTAAGATCCATTGTCCCGGGACTGGACGACCAGAAAATAAGGCTGTGCAAGATTCATGCTTGTCCTGATACTCGATGCGGGGAATAATTCGGAGAAGCCTTTGCTTCCTCCGCTCTATAACTGTTCTTATATTGGAACTGCTGTGACGGATGGCTGGACACACCTAATTCAGCAAGAATTTCACGCTCGTCCTTCTTCTTGGCTTTTTCCCGATCTTCGTTGGCGTTCTGGCGCTGGTCATATTCCCTAACTCGTCTCTCGATGTTGATCTTGCTCTCTAGATTCGCCGTCGTTGCTTTGAATTTGTGGATCACCGCATCTAATTTCGAAGTGATCCAGGGGTTTAGAGACCTTATAAATATGTGAACAGAGCCTGCGCGAAGAAGCCATTAGGCGATTCGAATCGCAGTGGCAAACTGGAAGATATACTTCGTGGTAGCTGACTAGGACCATAATAGCAGCAATGTACGACCTGGCAAACACCCAAGATTCCGCCATATACATCCGCTAGGGCCTGTGTGACTAATTTAGTAGTTTGGATGCAGAGACTTGAGTGCCGTACCGTCTGAACTACATCTGAGTCCCGGTATAATAGAGTAGCGTATTGGTGATAGGAATGGAGATCCTGGGAGATAACCTCTAGAACTGAAACAATCTTGTTGAAGTAGCGTGAGTGACTGGACAGCGTCTGGAGCAATAGGGAACATCATCAGTGACGAGGGCATGAAATGCAACGGAGAGATGACCAACTTCAATGATGAATCTAACGCATCCTCAAACTATTCCTCCGATTTCTGGATGGGAGGCAACACCCTGATCTACCGCGGTAAAAAATTGCTGAAGTGGTTGAATGATCTTCGAGTTCCAGTAGTCCACAGATCGATGCAATTTACTGGTTTTTTGATACGCATTCTGTTGTCCTTGAATGAAGTCGACGATTTCACGTGGATCAGATACTTGAAACCATGGCAACCCAGGTTTAACACCAAGATTATCGAGATGCCTTTGTAGAGCAAGTTCGAAGGCTTTGTTGCGCACACCAGGTGCAGGATGAGGGCCGGGTGGTAGCATCTTAGTGGGATAGGAAGTTCATGGAAATATAAAGGACGGCTGAATATGAGTGCTGTACTTCCCTGAGGGCCGTGGAAGCAACGCATAGCATAGTGATTGGGAAGAGGGGTGCAAGATTTAGACAGCATCAAGCAAACCGGTGACCTCTCGTTGCAGTCATTGTGAAAGTACCTGTAATTGTAAGGGATCTCCGCTGCTATTTCTTCCCTACAGGAAATAATGCCATCAATGGGTGCCAGCTACACATGTACACGTGTCGGGAGGGCGCCTCCAAGATCGCAGGCAAGTGTTTACTTGGTAGCCTGTATTTGGCAACCTAGGCCAATTGCATTGTTGGTTCCAGGAGTACCATAGAGATTTGAGGGAACTCACCGGCATCTTTGGCGAAAGCCTTGAAAGTTTACGGTCAAATTATGGTAGGCTAGTAGTACCAGAACAAGACGCGCCATTATCACGTGATGTGTCATACCTGTATATCGGCGGATCTCGGGTTACGGTATGGATTCTGACGTCTTACACCTACAGTATATTTACCTCCCAGAAAACATCGTCGTCTCCGACAGGACTGAACTAGGACCTTTAAGGTTAGCTCCTTTTTGTATTGTCTTGAGTATACACGGGGTGATCAGCTGGAATTGATCGCTGGCGGTCAAACTTCATGAGCAGAACATTTACCTGCCAAGTTCCAACGTAACGATTTTTCAACCGATCAATGCACTCACATTGTTCATAACTTCTATTTTACTTGGCTTGCCGCAGGGAACATGATTGCCCATCCTAATTCGGTCAACACTCCCAGCAGCAAGCTTCAACAGCACGGTGAACATGAAGTACTACGGATCATAATCCTGTGTTATCGGCGGTTGTCAGGGCCCAGCAGTGACTGGACTTCCTTATATTTTGATGTGCACCGGTTCCTCTGTCGACCATGTGAGAAGAAGCAAGACAGGCTGTTTCGACAGCATGTACAATCTCTTCTTCCGCAACTTCCACATCCGAGTCTCTGCAAGATACCTTAATCAAGAAGAACGGATTGAGACTGCCATACTGCTTCTGCAAGTTCTAAAGGTACGAGGTCACTAGAGAGAACTATCAGTGCAGATTGTACTCTAGGTGGTTTTCGAACTCACCCTAATAGCAGCCTTGGATTGACGTGATGAAGGGAGTTGCATGCCGATCACGAATTCGCCACAAAGTATAGATTCTACACGAAGACGATCCATCATTTCCTTTATTCGAAATCTGACAACCATGTGTTACAACACATTGTAAAACGAGTTGACGGTACTCTGTTGCTCTTTCAAGCACTACCACACACTTTTGTGAGATCCTCATCCCTTACCAATTGTCTCAAATTATGAGGTCGCTTTCGCTTGAAGAACTCTGCGACCGGAGTGCACCCTACAGCACATCGAGCAAGCTGTTGTGGAGCATTGATGCTTCCCCGAGCCCTGCCGCCTGAAGGGGCATCGACAAATGTAAGCTTTCTGGATTCCTGACCGAAGCCGAAATATATACTCATGAGAACAGTAAAATGTAGCTTGTGCTGAGAGATTGTATCGTTTTCTGTGAAGCGCTCACCAAGGTCCAGGCCCGTATAGCCTTCATAAAGCAGAAATGCGGGGAATGGCCGTTTGCTATCAAAGTGTTCATTGGTTGTAAAGCGGAATCAGTATGAATCTGGGATCCTGGCGCTGTGTCGAACCCTGAGTGAACAGGCAGTACCGGCGCTGGCAGCGAGTCTTAGATTGACGGCCGTGACAGTGTTTGCCGTTGGATTGACGAATAAATAAGTCCATGGATATGCTACCTTAGGGCTTCCAAGGCGATGAGGCGGGACCTCCCACTCCCGCTGTGAGGTACACGGTGCTACCGTTCTGGGCGATATAAAAGCAATCTTCAAGGCGCACGCCGACCTTGCCCTCAATATACACCCCAGGCTCGTCTGAGAACGTATGTCCTGTCTGGAGGATGATCTCGCTCCCACCATTCAGGTATGGGTCTTCGTGGACCTCCAAGCCGATCCCATGTCCAAGGCGGTGTGTAAAATACTTTGCATATCCTGCTAGGCCGAGGAAGAGTCTTGGAGCTTCATCGACGCGCTTGGCAACGACACCTGCACGGGCAGTCTGAAAGGCGATATTCTGGGCTGAGTGAACAAAGTTCCATATTTGAAGATGGGTATCGGGGATGGTGGAAGCAGGTAGGGCGAGTGTGCGAGTGACGTCGCTCCAATAACCGTGCAAGGAGGCGGTGCAGTCAAACAGGGCAAAGTCATCGGGGCCGAGGCGGCGGTCTGTGCCGCTTCCGTGGGGGAGGGCGGCATTTTCTGGGCAAAATAAGACGGGGAGCAGGGAATATATAAAGGCGCGTACCTCCGAATAGGGTTAGGCAGCCGCCGTCTTTGAGGCCGGCGTCGGCAAGGGCGCGTGCGACGAGTTGCCGGGCCTCGGATTCGCGGATGCCGATACGCATTTGCTTGTGTGTATGCCGGATGGCCAGAAGTGTAGCCTAGGGCGTGTTAGTATCCCAGTATCTGTAATAAAAGTACACAGACCTCGTTGGCACACTTTAACAGCTCTAGCTCTCCCTCCGACTTGCGTTCCCGTAGCTGCCTAATCGCTACAGGCGCAGCGACCACCGTAGCCTTTGGGAATGCTGCTCGTAACCCGTCGACGATGAAATGTCGTATACTTCCATCCACAAACACCGTCCCTTCAATGTCAGGTAGCTGCTTATATGGAACCTCTTCCTCTGCCCACTCCACCCACTCCACATCAGATGGAATCGAGAGCAACCGTGCCCGCGTGCCTTCAAACTTGGGCGTCAGGACCGTCACTCGCGCAGAGGCATCCACGATAAGCAGCAGAGGTCGCTCTGAGAGGTGCCAGTGCGAGGACGAGACATTGGCGTAGTAGAGTGCACATGCACCGGGTTCGACGATGTATGCAGAGGCGTTGAGCGCAGTGAGAGTCTTGCCGAGCATGGTCAGACGGGCGTGGAACTCGGAGGCAGGAAGTGGACCAAGGTGGGAACAGTGGGAGGGCGTCAGGCTCGGCAGTTTAGGAACACGTGATGGGTAGGCTAACAGACAAGCTGCTATGAGACCAAGGCAGAGCAGGTACCATCCCTTCCGCGTGGCTTGGGGCGGCGGCGCTTTGACCTTGCTTTCAGAGCCCATGGAAACAAGTCAAGTACCGGTCCGGACAACCGGCGAAACTCACGATGGGTATTTGAGCGCCATCTTTCAGGATTCTCACGATGGCATTACAACCTGCTCTTACCTTCAGAACCTGGGATTACCATAACAAGGATATGAACGTGAACGCAGAGAAATGTCTCTGACTACTATTCCCGTGAGAGGTACCACACGCGAATTGCATTGGAGGTATACAATACTATACAGATATAATGTTACAAATGTCCATTGTCATCGCCCATAACAATATTCGTCGGATTTAATATCTGTAGTTGGCGTTCCAGGCAGAAGTGTCGTAGTACTTCTTGTCATCCTTCCTGTCATCTTTCTTGTCATCCTTCCTGTCGTCTTTCTTATCATCCTTCTTGTCATCCTTCTTGCCGTCCTTGTGGTCATCCTTCTTGTCATCCTTGTGGTCATCCTTCTTGCCGTCCTTGTGGTCTTTGTCGTCCTTGCCATCGTCACAGTCTTCTTTCCAGGTGTCGATGTCGATGATCTCCACAAACAGCTCGCAGACGAACTTGTCATCCTTCTCATCATGCGAGTACGCTAGAAGAAAAAGACATTGAATAATTCGGGAGCAGGAGTAAACATCAGACGCACCCTGGCAAGAGTTACATCTATCATCCTTCTCACACAAGCTCTTACATTCTGAGGAGAAGACATCAGTGACATGCCTAAAATACGAAAAGATGCGCTTACCGATCTCAAAGGTAACCTTGCTGACTTCCTTGTGCTCGTAGGGGGTGTATTTTCCCTTGTTCCATCCCTTGAAGTCATTTTTGTGCTCAAACACCGGCGTCCAAGTGCAGTCTCCGCGACCGCCATCCTTGCCCTTGTTTCCGTAGTTGTAATCCTTGCTTCCGCCGTCTTTGCCCTTGTGGTCGACATTGCCATACGAGTCGTCCCTGGCTTGGACGGAAGCGGAGAGGGCGGGGACCGCGAGGACCGCGAGAGGGAGGAGAGTAGCAGTTGAGAAACGCATCGTGATGAATTGGCTGGTAGTAGGCAAGTAGATAGACGAGGATGGTGTGTCTGTCTGAAGAATCCTGAAGATTTGGAAGCCCTTTTATATTTATTGGAAGGAAGAGAGCTTCCCTCTTTACTGACCAAAGTGAACTCGAGGAACGTCATGTTGAAACAGCACCGAGCACAAGATGAGGGAAGCGCTAGACCTGCCAAGCCTCAAAAAATCCAGTGGTGACCAAATACAGTGCAGGCAGGTCGGACGTCGGTTTCAGAAGCAGCAAGAAAAGCCTCAGAGAAACCTGCCATCTGTGGGACAGAGATAGTTCGGGTGTGCCAAGAACGATGGGTGGAACGAACTTGCAACAGTCTGTAACCGTTGAGGTCAGATTCGTAGTGACGAAGAATCCAACGACCACCCGTTGGACTTGCCAAGTCGCAAAAGACCCCGCTTTCGAGTGGTGGTAGGAACATCGAGAGCGGCCGTACCAGAAGCACGAGGGTTGATGTTCATAAGGAAAGACATTTCAGCTCAGCCAAGGACGTCCAGCGGAGAATGATGAAAGTCGTGCTGGGCGAATACGTTGAGCCCGTGTCCAACAAGAAACATCGACCTTTCTCAACGAAAATAGGTGATCCTTGGCTGGAATCAACGTAGCAGAAAGTGGCACATACCAAGTGAATCCTGAGTCGGTACGCCACGCCAAAGTCCTCCGACGAGGTCCTGAACAGTCGCGTTACAGCTGTAATGGCTATAAACGAATTTCTGCACATATCCAGAACCGCTCGCCACAGAGAAGGAGTAAATGTGTTGTCCAGATGGTCTCCTTTGCTGACGCGACTTCCAAGTTGCCATGATTGTCAGACGCAAGCCACCACGGCAAACGCCGACATTACAGCGGCCACCGTCCTTATTCCTTAGTCATAGCATCCATCCCGTCACGATGGTTTCTCACCACCGTGCGTGCTCTGAGTCACCCAAATCCTTCACCGAGCCTCCGAAAAAGCCCGAGTATCCTGGTCTCAACAATTGA
>JAUDZF010000306.1:0-25947 GCA_030407055.1 Armillaria mellea | reverse complement strand
ATCGCAAAGGATAACTAGAATATCTTCCTTTCCCTGTATCATTTCTTGCATTGTTCTCTCATCCACATATTTGGTATCGCTTCGGAGTCCGGACCACTTCTGGCGTGTAAAGGGCCTCGCGGGAGCAGTCACGGATAAGCTCCGAGTTGTTAATAACTGGGCGAGCGATACTCTGCCTTTCGAAGTCAAATCGTCCCAGTCTCTAGAGGTATTGATATATTATGCTTAGCACCGTCCAGTACAGTATTTCTCTGTGCTTTGTTTTCAGTCTCGACTGGTGTGTACATGATTACAACTCCTTGACGGAACCCTCCTTATGATTGTCACTATGCGGCAAGGCATATTGAATAATATCAGTCACAAACTCAGGTCTGTGCTATGATAATTCAAGCATCAAAAATCACGGTTCCTGGAATCTGATATCGCCAGCTGGAGATCCGTTCTTCTGCTCTGGGTGCTATATTCATCCTTGTGTTTCAGCAAGTCGATATACCATGACCTACAGACGCGCCTAATCCATTCACAAGCTTCCCACTGAGAGTGGCACCCATATATTTTAATTCAGTTTCAAGCACTTGCCGTCCTGATGAGTTGATGACTGCCGAAAGATGAGTCGAAAAATATGTTGGACACTGGGTCCTCTTCTCATTTCCGTTTTGTATTGCTGAACTGCCTTCAATCTTTGAATGCGGACGCGAGCGCTGCCTGGTGATTAATGTGTAAGCACAGGTTATATAAACACTTGAAGCGATTCGTCCTTCCGCATTCTGTGTCCCCAGCCCACAGCACCTAGCAATGGCATCCATAGCTGAAACTCCAGACATTACTGGTGAAGAAAACAGCGTCATATTCGGAGCTCTCGACATTTATTTCAACGAAATATAGTCTATGTCGTCATGCATGGTATGTTCGCAAATGCTATATGTTCCCTTCGATGCCCACATACATGAATAGGATTTATACAGCGTCTTTGCTGTCATCCCATTGCGGAATATTGTTAGTAGGACTTTCTCTCCATTATCTCATTGCTGATACCTCCACAGTTTCAAGCAAAACCCAAAGCGGCTCTTCTAGAAGTGTAATGGTTCTAGTTATCATCATACTCTACGTTCCTGAGTACGATCTCTTTTGCATTTATGTGGTTTTTTGTCCGCTTTGGCTTCATCGACAACGGTCAAAATGCCTTGACTGTGTTCGGAGGGCTTACATCATTTAATTAACCAGTCAAATGTATTCCAGACGACTGTCGGCGCACGGGTATTATTTTGTACCTTCATTGCCGATGGAGCTACGGTACGAAGATCATATCACTACCAAGCATCTACTTAGTTCTGAGCAGATTTAGTGTTGTTGGGTCATTTGGGGTAGCCGCTGGCTTATCGTGTTCATTCCCATCTTACTTCTCATCGCTGAAACAGGTACGGATAAACTGGTAGCACTCGTATTTCCGCAAGCATGGCTGATATTTCGTTTCTCAGTAATGAAACCGGTCCAGATTTACCACCTCCTTCACGATGTTTCAGAAGGTGACGAGCTGGCCAAGTACGGCAGCGCTGAATGGACGATAATATATGTCTCTCGTCCTTGCCACAAATCTTATGTGCACTTTGCTCATCGTGTATCGCATTTTATCGGTGGGAGGAATTAAAATCGGTTTGCGAACGTACCGCGGTATCGTCGAGGTGATTGTCGAGTCAGCCGCACTATACTCTATTGCCCTCATCATATACATCTCCTTGATCGCGCGTAACGAGCTGTCCGGCGGCTATGCCGATATCATTACTGCTTCCATCAAAGTAAGCCGAGTCTGTCTGCTTCGCCTCGAGAAAAGAAAAACTAATGGACCCGTCATGCAGGGTATCGCCCCGACTCTTCTTGTCGGACGTGTCGCTGCTGGACATGCACGTCCGAACGACACTTGGAAGGAGAGCCGCTTGTCCTCTCTTCACTTTGATCGCGCTGCTCGCAGCCAGATCAGCACTAACGGTGGCATCGGTGTTACTCGGAGTGTGGTGCTCTCAGTTGAAGGAAACAGTTCTGGAGATGTCTCGACGAGAAGGGGTCTTGGGCAACAGCTAGAAGCGAAAGTAGAGAATGTATAAGACTCCATTTCGTTTTTCGTTTTTTCCGCACCCGTTGTCGGCTCCCAGCACACCTTTCGAAAAGTATCATTTAATTCTTGCAGCGCTTTCTTTAGGAGGGTTCTCTTTCTACCCACGATCTATTTCTTATATCTTTTAGTCTGCAGACAGATCGCTGATAATCGATAATCTCGTACCTCTTCATTTCATGATTACGACCCAGATTTCAGATCTTAGATGAGAAAATGCGGCAGCTGGGTGAGGGAGGACCTTCGAATATCCCAACTGATGTCACCTCTTAGCTTTCGGCGATACAGGAACTGCTCCGAGGCCCTGAACGAGTAGCAGAGGCATTGTTAGAATATCGCATGCAAGCTGCACAGCTTAAACAGTTGATAATGGTTGTTTCAAGTCAAGATAATCTCGCTCGGTCCCGGATATCCTTCACGTTGAACCGACAGTCGGATGAACGCCACCTGAACGTGTTTTTTATGTCCAAAGAAAAGATATCCGCATTCACTGCTGGGGTCCGTCGGTGTTTTGTCCTGAAAGACCACTAGTAAACACAGGCATGGGTTTATGCAGATATTTCTGACAATGAACACCAGCCCAAAAAGACACGAAGAAATACGATCAGTTTTTTGAACAATTTCTATATTCGTATTCATGGAGTGTTTTGACCACAAAATACCTAAATATGCGCATAATGTAATTTGGTCCGTATTTCCTTACCGGTTTTTCCTCGTAAATGATATTGGGTGTTTACTCGTTGTGTTTCCGATCGTGTTCTTTGTCCCAAAACACCCAAGCGACCACACCACGTGTTGTGATGGGTGTTTCCTTAAGGTGTTTATGGCAAGAAACACCCGTAGAACAAAGGAAAGACTGGGTGTTTCTTGTCATAAACACCACAAGAAACACCTGCCATAACACACCATGTGTTTGCTCAGTTGTTTTTGGAACAAAGACCCCTTTGCAAAGACAGCTACGAAATATCTAATATCATTTGTGGTAAAACGCCGGCGAGTAAACATGGCATGAGTGACATCATATACTTATCTAGGTAGTTCCGGGGGCAGAAACACCGAGGTGAGCACGGGAAAGAAATCATCTAGTATTTCACTATATTTTTGTCGTACAGTTTTTACACCCAAAAAGATATAGATAAACACATGCCAGTATTTATGAGCGGTGTTTCCGGCATAAACACCGGCATGCCCCAGTAGTGATTGTTCGGTTGTACATTTACGATCAGCCAGGCTCCAAAAACCCTATCAAGTTGAACAAACGCTGAGAGGGGATCCGTGAATGATATAAATTATGCTAGTAAAACACCGTTAGTACTCTAATAAACTGGAGCATCTACTTTTTAGCTGAAGGTATTGACTTCTTGTACTCTTCCTCGAGCTGTTTTTGCAGCGGCGCGAGCACGGGCATGTGGTTCTGAACACGCAAATAGATCAGCGACATCAACTTCAAGAAAGTGCTAGAATCATACCTTATACTCCATACTGAACTCGCCCTTACCCTGCGTCGTACCACGTAACTGGTTCGAATACCCGAACATATCGTTCAGAGCAACCTCGGCCGTACACGAGAACTCGTCGTCGCGGACTTCACTATCAACGATCGTTCCGCGACGAGTGTTGATACCACCGATAACCGTACCTATTTATAAATATGAGCAAGCGAACAAAGACGGGGCGGAAGGGTATCACTTTGGAACTCGGCTGGAGAGATCACCTCGACGTTCATGATAGGCTCAAGGACGACAGGCTTCGCAGCATTATATACTTCCCTGAACGCTCCGACAGTAGCTAGTCTGAAAGCAAGCTCGGAGGAATCGACTGCGTGGAAAGCACCATCTTGCAGAACCATCCGGACACCAGAAATGGGGTTACCGGAGAGCGTGCCTTTCTCCAACGCGACGCGGAAACCCTATAACGAGCAAAATGTGAGCGAAGAACCATAAACCCGAGACCCGCTCACCCTTTCAACACCAGGAATAAAGTTCGTCGGAATGTTTCCGCCCATGACCTCGTTGACGAATTCGACATCGACGCCCGTCTCTGGGTCCGGCTCCATGGGTTCGATGAAGCCAATGACTCGGGCGAACTGTCCAGAACCACCGGTCTGCTTCTTGTGCGTGAAGTTGAAGTACGACCGTTTCGTGATCGTCTCCCGGAAGGCAACTTGAGGCTTCCCGGTGGTGCAGTCGACGTTGTACTCTCGTCGCATTCGCTCGACGTAGATCTCAAGATGCAGTTCTCCCATGCCGGAGATGATGGTCTGTAAGAGGACAAGGATAAGTAGCTGCTTAGTTGCCGATGTAAAGGGATATACAAGCCTCTTTGCTCTCTTGATCAAGGTGCACCCTGAAGGTCGGGTCTTCTTTCTTGAAGCGGTTTAGTGCACGAGCGAAATTGGGCGTTTCCTTCCCATTCAGCTTGAGTGCTAACGATATGACGGGCTCCGGAACGAACATCGAAGTCTACCGAGGCGAATGAGCAACGGAGCGGTGGAGAAGGTAATAGCATACCATAGAGAAGCTAGTAGAGCCATCCGTGAACGTATCGCCAGAAGAACACTCGACACCGAAAATGGCACAAATTTCACCAGGACCGATGGACTCGATATCTTCCATTTCGTTACTGTGCATGCGCACTAGCCGAGGAACCTTGACTTTCTTGTCGGTCCGTGCATTGAAGATGATGTTGGATTTCTTCAGAGTACCCTGGTACACTCGCATGTACGTGAGCTGGCCGAACCTGCCTTCCTCTAGCTTGAATGCAAGGCCGACGAGGGGTGCATTAGCAGCTGGGTAAAGAGGCACGGGCGGCGCAGATACAAGTTTTGTGGTGTCATGCGCGACAATCTCTGCTTCTGAGGGGTTAGGTAAATATGCGCAGACACCATCAAGCAAGGGCTGAACAGCGGTGTTCTTGATAGCCGAGCCTAGGAAGACAGGAGAGAACTTGAGTCCGAGTGTCGCGCGACGAATGGCATCGTTGAGCTGCTGGTGGGTCGGTTCCTCGTCGACGAGAAGAAGATCACCAATCTCCTCGTCGACTTCAGCCAGTTGTTCAATGAGTTCCGCTCGCTTCTCCTTGGCAAGGTCTAGCAGGTCCTCCGGAATTTCGTCTTTGACAATGACTTCAATTCTGTCCCAGTATAAGAACGAGGGAAAAAATGTTAGAGTCCTAGATCTCACCCTTTGTATCCGTCGTTATAAATGGACCTCCAGTTCACCAAATCCACGACACCCTTGAATTCGTCTTCAACGCCTATAGGTATCTGCACCGCTGCAGCAGGCATTCGAAGTTTTGTCCTGATCTGGTTCACAATTCTCCATGGGTTGGCACCGGGCCTATCCATCTTGTTGATAAAAGATATCCGTGGTACGTTATACCGTCGCATTTGCCGATCTACTGTTGTTGTTTGACTCTGACAAAAAAGCGTGTTGGAAAACGATAGACGCCAATGACATTCCAACGCACCTGGACACCGGCAACAGCACATAAAACCAAGATAGCGCCATCTAGGACGCGCAAAGCACGTTCCACTTCAATCGTGAAATCCACATGTCCTACGAACGAAGTTAGCAATTGTTTACGGGGATACAAGGGTCAACTGACCTGGAGTATCGATGATGTTAACGGTGTACTTTTCCTTTTCCTTGCTGAAGGGATTCGTAGTTTCCCAGTCGCAGAACGTCGCGGCACTTTGGATAGTAATGCCCTTTTCCCGCTCCAAGTCCATACTGTCCATCTTGGCTCCGACGTTATCACGCCCTCGAACCTGGAAATGCTTAAATCGTTATCGCAGCCATTGGATAAGATAACACACCTCGTGAATATCTCCAATTCGCCCAGTGTAAAACAAAATTCGTTCCGTCAGTGTAGTCTTTCCCGAGTCGATGTGCGCTGATACTCCAATGTTCCGCTGGAACTTGAGTCGTTGCATGTCATGCTCAGTGAGCACATGTTTTGGTGGTTCTGGCGCAGCTGGCTCCTCAGCGACATCCTCTTTCAACGCCGTGGTCGTCGATGCCCACCTGTTTGTGACGGTCGATGAGAACACGGTCGCAAGTCGAGAGGACCGGTATGAGCATGGTCGTCCCAGCCACCTGCTCAGCAACATAGTAATAGCAAACTGGCGGCGCCGGAATCGTCGTCCCCGTCGTCGTCACTGTCGTGGTCGGCAATGAGCAATGAAGGTGCAAATTTTTAGGCGCGATCCGGGGAAATTCAAAAGACTCGTCACGTGCCGATCCGCCATCCGTTTTAAGGCAATTACATAATGGATTGTCACAGTGGTCACTGTTGTGTTGTAACGCTTCTGGACACGTTTATTCATCTACCACCATGGTGAGAATATTCCTTCATTACCTGCGGCCGTGTCATTAATGTATCCAAGCCGCCAACGACAGTGACGGACCCAGTTCCAATAGAAACCGCCCATGAGGACATGATTGTGGGTGTCGAGCGCGAATACAGAAAGAATTGACGGGTTAATGTTCACCGCGAATAGCACGACGCCCAGTTGGACTATTACGGCAAGCGTCTGGCTACATGTTCCTCGGATCGCATGGTTAAAGTCTTCGATGTTGTCAACGGCGAGGCCCAACGAACAGGGCATACACTTAGAGGGTGAGTTCAGTCCCATTCCTGGCATACAATTTGGTGACGGAGGTTCTTTAGACACACTGGGCCTGTTTGGCAGGTCGCTTGGGCTCACCCAAAGTTTGGAAGCGTTCTGGCGTCGTGTTCATACGACGGAAAGGTGTTTGTGTGGAAGGAACAGCCAGGGCAGGCCGCTGGCGGTTGGACGAAAATCGCAGAGCATACGCTGCACACTGCATCTGGTCCGTTCTTCCCGACTATCTCTATTCTTTTATTTACGTTACTTTCAGTGAACTCTGTTTCCTGGGCGCCCCATGAACTTGGAGCGATATTAGCTTGCGCTTCCTCTGACGGGACAATATCTGTCCTGGCATTCAAAAGTACGGTTGTTAAAGAAAGACAAATATCTGCATACTTATTGTTTCTGTAGATGACGGCATCTGCGACGCCGACAGATTTGATGGCCATGCCATTGGCTGCAACGCGGTCTCCTGGGCACCAGCAGCCCAACCTGGCTCTCTCATCACTCCTCAACCGCAATCAATGCCCGGCCAGCCCAGCGCGCACCTCCACCAGTCCATCAAACGCTTCGCCACTGCCGGCTGCGACAACCTTGTCAAAATCTGGGGATACCGTGAAGATAGCAAGACCTGGGTCGAGGAGGAGACGCTCGAGGGACACACTGATTGGGTTCGGGACGTTGCATGGGCACCAAATATCGGTCTTCCTCGGAGCTACATCGCTTCCGCTTCTCAGGATAGGACAGTACTGATATGGACGAAGGATTCGCCAACGGCACCTTGGGTAAAGACAGTCCTTGACCCTTCGACATCGACGACTACGCCCACCGCTCCAGCTGGCAAGTTCCCTGACGTTGTTTGGCGCGTATCATGGAGCTTGGCAGGCAACCTCTTGGCCGTGAGTTGCGGTGATGGTAAGGTCACTCTTTGGAAGGAGAATTTGAAGGGCATCTGGGAGTGTGTTAGTGACATGAACAGTTAGACTTGAGATTGTAATTTCATTATTTTATTTCTTTTTTGTCCTCTTGGACCTGATCAACGCGTTCTTCCGGGTCAAGATTCTAAATGCAGGGGAACGGCTGGGATAGAAGTGAAATTTTGGTGGATTCTGAATCTTCCAATTACAGCCGAGTCCGTCGGCTTTACCATAAAAGGGAATCCCGACGCACCTTGATGTGGTCGAAAAACTCAATTATATTTACAGAAGCGGTGACCTTCACTTACCTGGTCTGGATATCCCAAGGATCGGGAGCTGTCTCAGCAGCGAGATGCTCATGATGTCGTGTTCAAGTAACTTGAAAAAAAAAAAAAGCCATCCGAGTCACTGACCACACTACTTCAGCGGGCTCGGCCGACTTTGGACCTTGAAAGAGAGCGACTTGGACAGTGAACGGAGTTGGTTCAGACGCGCTTGGACATTACAGGATGTCGGGAGGAGAATGATCATTGCCGGAGAGGCACCTAATGGACCGCTGCATGTCAAGTCGGAAGATCAGGACGAGACCTACCAGAAGCTGCTAGTCCGGGTTGACAGACAGCTTAGCTTCTCCAAGGTTGTCTCACGGGGTTTTGAATCGGATGTGTCCAACGTGTTGGCTGATATGCAGGATCGGGTAGCAACCAACCCTGTGGACAAAATTGCCGAGCTTGCATTTCCTTTGAGGTCCAGGGTAATAGCAGCATATCATGAACTAGGGTCTCTCGACTGCTATCTAGCAGATTTTGGGCTTGCCTTTGTTATTGAAACCTTCAATCCTCGAAGTTCTTCTTCGCCTCGGCGAGGAACGGTACATTGGCTGGCTCTCGAGTACCTGGATGCTTCTTTGCGCGCCGAGGCTTACATTACTTCCCGTGACATGTATGCTTTTGGATGCACTATTGTCGAGGTGAGTGTCCTTGTCCCGTTCTTGAGTTCTACTCAGTCAGTGCCGACGTTTTATAAGATATACACAGGAAAACCTCCATTTTCTGATCTCATGCATGATTCGGCCGTCATATACGAGGTCTTAGTGAACCAGAACCAACCACCCCGCCCTGAGGCTGGTATATTTCCATCTGATGATTTGTGGTCATTAGTACTCCAATGTCTTTCATATGATCCCGCAAAGCGTCCTGAGGCAATATTTCTCTTCCAGGAGTTGCAGCGAATGCTGCATGCCTAGTACGGTTGGTGCTATTTCAGATCTTATCTACGCTGGTTTACATATGGTTATAGATGCTTCCCCAACCAGAATGATAGGAAGCATTGGAACACGATGATTCCCATCTCGATTCAAAACCCGATACAACAACCACTTTCTTCATTACTCAATTCAACACCAATCTCCTTCTCATCCTCATCCTTTCTCGCACGCACTGCCCAAAAGCCAAAGACACTGTCGACGGTACAAGCATGGCCGTCATATTTCATCTGGCCATAGCTTAGGCTGACGTCAAAATACCCCTCAAAGAGCTCGACAATCGACCCATCACGCTTGGTCTGCGTCCAGCTCCGATGCATGAGGAATTTTCCCGAACAACACCTAGCACTAGGGTTTCTACCCGCCAATTTCAAGTCAGCAATGAGACCCGGAGCGTTGGCGCGAACGGAATCCGAGTCATCATCACCCTCAGGAAAGAAATCGAGTTCCTCGTCAGTATATCCGACGGTATCCACCGATCGGATGTACTTCAAGCGCAGGGGGAACGGGGGCATATCCATGTCTTCGATGCGAAACGCTGGGTCCTTCGCGGCACCATCTTCAGCGAAATACGGCGCCTTGGGAATCGCGACCTGAGCACTGAACTCTGATTTCTCCTGGCGCTCCAAGATCGTGTCGTAGAGCGCTTCGTAATCATTCCCGAGACAACTAAGGTAGTCGAGGGACATGTTGTACAAATCGAACTTCCCGGCAAAGTTAGCCTTTTCCTTGATAACCTAAGTATGTAATATTAGACACGCATGATTCGGAGAGGTGGAGAATAAAACCAACATTGGTGGCCTGAGCCGCTGCTGTCTGGTCATGAGATGATGTGAGTTAGGAAGGAATTCAACGTCACTGTGAACAAAAGCTACCTTTTCATCGGTCTTGACGCGTTTTGTCGGAACGTCGAACTCGGACTCCTCAGAAGACGCGTCAGATTCGACGTTGGAAGCCCGGCCGCGCTTTGCAGGGGCTTTCTTTGGCTCTGGGGGATTTTTAATCTTGGGTGTTGCGGCTTTTTTCTTTGTTGCTGCTCGTTTCTAAGAAGTTCATCGTGTAAGTAGAAGTTAGGTAGAGATTATCCAAATGCATACAGGTGGCATGATGGTCGTCCGTCAGATGATAGAATGAACCAGGGGTGAGTACTGAGTGGCGGGGTCAGATGGGTCTCGGAGGGGAAGGGAAAGATGTGGTTATTACCAGGATCGAGCTGGTTAAAAGGCGGCGCTTTCTCGCTTCGGCAGTCTGCGAAAAGTTTTTGGGCCTCGTGCCTGTTACCTTGTCTTTGCTGAAGACGCCGTGAACATTAATTGTGAGAACAAAAGCTTCGCGGCGGCAACGTCTGCCTCTATGCTTTTTTGGTCACCACAATTCTCATCTTTAATCAAATGGTAATTTATGCAGAACATGAAGACGCGCCTTTTGAAGCTAAAAATCTTTTCCAATTCTCAATCGTCGTTGGATGGAAGAAGGGAAAGGGTATCGGCAAACGCCGATCTGCCTACGGCTACTACTACGGTCGAGAGCTCTTTTGTCTGCTGCGCCCCCTCTCTTAATTCCTCCATCTCCAAGCTTTTTGAGATTTTTTTTGAAAGCGGAAGACGACCGTTGACTGTAGATACCCTTGTAGTATTGTCTAAATATTCTTCTCTCACAAATGAAATGAAGACATAACATAACCTCCAACATGAAGAATATCAACCAATGCAGCACATGTGGCTTCCTCAGTGGTGAAAAGGAGAGCTTGCTGGCCTGCGTAGATGTCCAACATGTCCAACACCTGCTGCGCTCGGGTCAATCCAGCAGGGACGTCGGTCCCTTGACCACATCTCGGATACGCGACGACATCGATATGCTGGAAAGCGACATCAATCTACTAGATGAACAGATTGCCTGCCTCGTGCAAAAGCGACAGAAGGCTAGTAAGGCGCTCGGGCAACGAAAATCATTCCTTGCTTCTGTTTGGTGCCTCATTCCAGACATTCTCGTAAAGATTTTCTCGATGCTCCCTGTTGATACCCTCTGCATAGACAAAGCTCCATGGGTACTGACACACGTATGTGTCTGGTGGCATACGCTGTTATATTCCTCTCCAACGCTCTGGTCGACAATTCGAGCAGGCTCCTCTCACAAATACTCCAATGTTGATACGATCCGGCGATCTCTCCAGCTCTCCCATGACAGCCCACTGGACATCGTTCTCACTGATACTGGGAGCCGGGTATTCTCACTGTCAATGTTAGATATCCTCCTTACTGCGCAGTCTCTCTGGGAAAGCTTGGCGATGTGGATTCCTGATGCAGACGTAGGTGACCCGCGCTCCATTCCCGGGCCGTTGCCCAATCTCAAAGAACTACACATAACGGTGTTAGGAATATGTGTAATCAAGCCAATATACGAATGGGTAAATACTCGAAGAAAGCCTGATGAGAGCGAGGATGTCCGTAAGCTGAGTCCGATTACCAAGAGGGATCCGTAAGTTTGTTAACGAGCGCTAGGCGTAGTCAACGGGGCGTCAGCAAGCGCTAAGCGTAACTGACTGGTTTCCGACAAGCGCTAAGCGTAGTCGGTAAGCGAGTGGAACGGCAAGCGCTCAGCATAACCGATCTTGATCACTTAGGTTCACACAGGGACTGTGGAGGTTGAAAGGTGAATTGATAGCTGAAGATACAATACTACGGACAGTGTTTATATACTAGAGGTTTCGAGTCATTCTTATTCTACAATGTTCCATCATCTTCTAGTATCTGCAAGAAGAAAGGAGAAAGTAAGAGAAAGTAAGAGAAAATACCAGTAAGCCGAGGTCAAGGCCGAGAAGGCCGAGAGCAGGCATGTGTTGACTCGTACTCAGTTCGGAAGAGACCCTGATATCCATAACAAACGGCAAATTTTTCTTGACCACGAAATTCAACGATCAATACCTTCTCTTGCGCGCACAAGCTGACCTGTGTACGCCTGGACCGATTGACGATATCGAACGTCATTATACCGCTCCCTCAATTAACACATCTGTCGGTGTCGTTCCGTAGTCAGAAGGAATTGGTCTATATTCTCGAGAGTTGCAAGTCGTTAGTCCATCTTGACATTCACTACAATCCGGATAGCCGTTTCGATAATTTCGACGTCGCAACCACACCGATTATCTATCCAGTTCTTCGTTCGCTGCGATGGCAATGTTGTTGCCCCTCAAGCTTCGATTACAGCATTGGAGACAGTAACCACAGTCTAGCTGTATCTGCTATCCGTGCATTCGAAACCCTTATTCAGCCCTCTAAATCACCCTTCCATAATCTCACTCTCGAACTCCCCGCCGACGCAGATTTGCAATTGTTTATGCTAGAGAGTCCGGTCTATTCCTCCATAACTTACCTCAAGATGACCATTACGATCGCGTCCCGTGCAGATCCCAAACTGGTATTACTTTCTGACACCCGCGTACTTCCACATCTTACCTACCTGACAACTGTTCTATACCCCGAATCTGCAGTCATGAAGGAGTGGGACTTCAAAACATCTCACCACCCTACGAGCGAGGTGGGAGTATGGGCGCGGTTTGGTGCAAGCCCTATCTCAATGACTACGCGCATGTCGACCAGCCGGAAATTGAATAGAGAAAACTGCGAGATTGAGACCGTGATGCGAGCGAGTTGGTCACTGAAGGAGAAGGATCTTGTAACGGGCATGACCTCATCGGGAGATGTGTGCCTGTATCTGGATACCACTGTTTGGCTCGGACCTCCTACGGTTGGATTGTTCTATTGGGTGACTTAAGACGCGACTCATTCTAGAGCCCTTACAGATCTGGCCTCCTTCAGCCTGGCTATCTATCGTATTAAATTTCAAGGGAGATGCAGTGATCCATTTCGATTAATTGTGATTAACCTTTAATTAATAAAGATCATGCAACCTATCCTGACTGGTAAATTTAATTTTCCCAGTAGTTATCGGGGAAGCGTAAGTACAATTTCCCCAATAACTATAGTAGGGCTGTCAGTCAGCGTTTCACGTCGCAACCGGTGATAGGATCATGTGTCATCTCTGATTACATTTTTCCGTGCAATCTATCCCCTTTACTTCCCTGGCCACGTATTACGATAATCTTGTACCATTAAAAAAGTAGATACATTTAGTATTTGAATAGATATAATCAACAATAAAAATATGTGCATGTGGGCGGGCACAGCGGCCTGTAGGTGTCGATGATGGTCATTGCTATCAGGTATGGTTGACAATGGGGATTGTGAGGACGTTGATGCACTGCCGAAAAGGGTGAGACATGCAGCCGAATGTGAACACACAATGGTGATGACGTCATATGGTGAGGGAAAGAAGCACAAAAGAAGCGGCACAGCCACCCGATCACTCCGCGGTTTCACGGGCCGGAGCAATTGAGCGAGTGGAATACATGCTCGGGATCCTTCCTTTGCTTGATTTATCCTTTCTATGGTCCCAAAAATTGGTAGAATATAGTATTATTGCAGTGTAGAGCATACATATATAGTTTTTTGTGCATGAAATACATTCCAGCCTTGATTAATATGTGTTTCAAGGATGATAAACCGCATTTTGGGCCATTTCTTACACAGTATATCTGTTTTATGCAGTTCCGCATACCATCACAAAGGTCCAGATGAAGTGCTTATGCTTTATTTTGTCCAAACATCCATCCAATCTACAAAAATACACTTGTACAAGCCTTGTTATTCACTTTACTGCTTGGAAAATGTATGTTCATGTTCTCCTTTGGTGCACTTTCGTCTGATCGTCTCACCAAAAGAAAATAATGTGCCGGAAGCTCAGGGCAGGTGTCTTTTCAGATATATACCACCAAGAATAGGTGATGTACACTTTGATAGACTTTGTATCCTTGTTTGAATGTGTACTGTGGGGTGAAGGATGTGTTACAATTGACATTATTGATATTTATCTTTGAACTAGATACAGAACGGGAATAAAAAGCTGCATATAATATATGAGTACTAATATACACTATCTGTCAAAGATTTAAGGTCTGGAAGAGCTTCATTGACTGAACAGTCGCGATCCATTGGTCACTGCAAGTGATTTAGGGGCTGTCCGGCAAATTCCGGAAACCAGCTCGAGATGTTTTTCTTTCATTGTGACGTAGCTGAAAGCGGACCGATGGGATTAATATGATGCATACAATGGGGATACAGTGGCCGGAGTCGGGCGACGATAAGTGAGGTGGCGGACGGAATCGATATCTGAAGCGTGGGACATACAGTGGCCGGAAGTATAGAATTTATCGGAAACCTGTCAAATATGTAAATACAATTCAAGTCTCCATAACGCATGTATTCTGACACCTTCGATAGTTACTGGAGAAATTGTATTTGACGTTCCCCAGTAGTTACTGGAATAAATTCCATTAAATGGACAGTACAGCCTCGATCATGAAACAATGTGAGTTACGAGGAATTTGAATTTTGCTGTGGAAGAGGGCTGGCTTTTCGTACGTCTTGACGCGTCTTTCTGGAAACTATGGCTGCGACTCCTTCGGAAGACACGTCAGACCCGACCGGACGTTTAAGTTTGAAGTATGCTTTTCAGTGGCTCTCTTTGGACCTAGGTATTTCTATGGACAAAAATAGATAGAATACCCACGTTTCACACGGTATACGTCTGTTCTACGGTGAAGTAGCCCGAGTGTGCCGGAAAAATGGGAGTCAAAAGGCAAAGATGCGATTATATCCGGGACTGAGCCTGGCCCGTAGAAGACGCCGGACCCTTTCGTTCCGCCAGGTCACAAGAAATTCCCTTGGTCTTGTACAAATACCTGTTACTTACTATAGTTTTTTTCAAGTTTTACTCACCATTCTTGGAATGATAACTTTGCAACTGCCCCCGGACACAGTCATGACTAGGAAACACGTTGTCCTGACTCTACAATCAGGGTATGCAACAATCTTATACACCGCTCTAAATCATCTTCAATCTCGAACTTCCCACCTACGCAGCCAGCCATGCAACCTTTCATGCTCAACAGCCCTGCCTATGTTCATAACTAATTACCAGCTAACTCTTTTGCTTCGCGGATGCCGGATGACCGTACGCCTTGTTCATGATGATTCTTTATGCAGCAAAGTCGGATAGGACCTGAACTTAATGAAGTGAGATTGATGCAAAGAACTTCTTAAGGACTGGCATTTCTCCTCGGTTACTCTATTACGCAATGATTCCCGTAAATATGGAAGTACGCACAAAGCAAGACTCCTCTACCCGACAGAATAGGGTCTCTACCTCAGTTATATGCCCCTGCCGGCAGAATTTCTTGGTGCTAAGCCCGGTGCAGGGTCGAAACATGGGCGCCGTCTGATGCCTCCCCGGTCCAGACTATCACATTTCGAATTGCTTGTGTAATAGTACAGTGTGGGGGTGGTATCTATACTATCGATTACATGAACTTTAACTGTCCGAAACGAGTCTAACAAATCAAGTGAAAGGCACTGTTCGATTACGATTATGAATAAGTGTGTTAATATCAAAATGTCCGAGCTAAAACGCTCCCATCGCCAAATATCCAAGAGCAGCCAAGGCAGCGCCAAATGAGGACACCATGTCGGGTGACACAGGCGAAGCGCCATTCGTTTTTGCAGATGACTGCCCAGCAGAGTTTGACCCCGACGCTGATGCTGAAGATGATGCTGACGCCGAACCAGTCTTGACACTGCCGCTTTTGCTACTGGTACTGGCGCTGGCGCTGGCGGTGCTGGTACTTGTGCTGTTGCTATCACTGTTATCGACGGTTGTCTCTCCTGATATATCTAGAACGATGGTCAGTACGTGAATAGCAGCTCCGAGAATTTGCTAACATTGTTCGAACGTAGGCATCGAATTGTCCGTTTCGACGTATGGCTGAGTATTGTTCAACGCAACAGCGATCGGCACAATGTACTGTGGTATGGTAAAAAATATGTCCTCTGAAAGCCGTCGAAACAGACCTTAAATGCATCCTTCAATTGAGGGTACCATTTCATTGCAGTAGACATAGTGTAATTGTTGAGTTCGTGCGTCAGAATGATAGCTCCTTCCTGGGAGGTATCTTAGTGATGAAACTCAGAAAGCGGGAATGAACTTACAGTGCTAAAGACCCCGTTCTTAACGTCGTCTATCAAACTTTGATAGTTCGCATCGACAGTGTCTGTGGTAACGTTGCCAGTCCCAGCTTTCCAATCGAACGAATCGTATTTCCAGAGAATCGTTTGTAGGCCGAGGGCGTTAGCGATGGCTCTTATTCTGTCATCAACGTCACCAAATGGTGGCTGTCATAATTTGGATCAGTATATGTCGGACTTCAGTGTAAGGAAGGACGTACCCGCCAGCACGTCGGTGTTACGTCAGTGACCAGTTTGATGGCTTGCATCTTTCATAATATCAGATCGATCTTCCTTGCCGGAATCAAGAAACGTACGGCTATGAAAAAAATAAGGAGAGTGCTCGAAAGGGTTAGGACGAGGCCACTTACTGTAATAAAGCTCAGCGAACGCATCTGTACTTTCGAGTGCGGTCACTTCGACACATGATTAAGGCTGGATTGCAACAAAACCTCAAAGATAGACGTACTGTATCGGTGCGACCAGGTATCTGCGACCAATCAATAAACTAAACCCAAGCCATAGAGACTACTTACGAACGCAGATTTCGTGTCCGTCCGCGACTGCTCTTTGCGCCTCCAAGGGCCAATCTATGACGTTACTGCCGATATAGAACATGGCTGTAAACAGAGGTGAGGGGGGCGATTTTCTAGAGATGATTATCACGCACTAGCTTTTTGATCCTGATCCGTCAGATATTGATAAAATGCGTTGTGAGAGCAGTTAGGACCGTCGTCGAAGCCGTAGCCTAGCGTGTCAGGCTGTGGTCATTGTTTGAATATCGTCAAGCCTTCAAGTTGTTGCTGACATACCTCTGGTACTACAGCAATGTCCGGAGGGATTCCTTCAAGCTTTGGATTTACACACTGGTGGTAGGACCACCAGCAATCTGGATCCGCTGCCGTGTAAGAGACGTCGGAGAAATTTCCGCTAGGGGTGCCCTGTTCAACGTCAGCGGCGCTCAGATGGAAGTATAATGAAAGCTCGCCTTGACCGAGATGTTTGTTGGAATGCTACCAGATATCGACTGCCATTTGGCTTGTGCAGTGGTGTCCCCAGATAGTATCGTAGCTGGCTGCCATATTGGGGGAAACGAGCTGATTTGCGACGCGACAGGCTGGTAATAATACGGGGTGCATTCTTCTCCCATATCTGAAAGTAAGAGCTGCCTTCAGGTTTCATTCCGACGCATGAAAAAAAATCATACTTGCCAGTAATCGCGGCCTCCCCCTCCTCAGTCGTACGGTCGGCGGCATGAGCGCCCAGCAAGAGAACGCCCAGTGAGAAAAATGCGAAAAAAGAACGGAAAATGAGTGGCATTATAGGGAACGACGAAAAGGGCGTGGTGGAGGGAGGAGGAAAAGACGGGAGTGCAGTAGCGCTGATTTTAGTTTAGGCCTCCTCAAACGTTCTTACCTAATAGGAGTCTAAAAATAGACATATCGGTTATCACTTTAGTGCGGAAAGATCCAACCGAGAAGGCCAGAAAACCTTATTTTGTCCAAAAAGTTCGGACCATCGGCGCATCGCTGGTACCAGCACCAACCCTCGAATGGCCTCCACAGAGCACGGAGCCGCAGCAAGCAAAAACTTCGGGACGGCAGGCGCTTGGGCACTGCTGTGCGGAATGTTTCAACTTGGGACCAGGCACGCCCAGCATACAACACGGACACTTGACACCGACATTCAGGGGAATTTTCAGTGGTAAAGATCTACCAGTACGTGTGATAAAAGTCGTCAATGATCCTTGTCTCCAACTGATATATATTCGAGCTCACGATTATATTGTTACTATAGACTCCTTCCGGTGACAACACTGATAGGCGCTGATCACTGCAGCCCATTGACGTTCAACGTGATTCTTACATTAACTTCTACGCATTTTTACCTATGCCCCGCGGATTTTAAGTCAAATTGGCAGATGAAAGGATAGTAGTACTCACATACCATCGCTCTGTAATGGCCAATATTTACCCCAGCTGTCTTGAGCGTCAGGATTCGGGTGCTGAGCTACAAGTGAAGCAGCCTTTGTCGTACGAGGCACCAAACTAAATCGCATAGGTTTCAAATGACTACATCCAATATATGAGACAATAGAAGAAGAAAAAGGAGTACACGTACTTGACAATCCCATTAGAAAATTCCACCGCGGGAGTAATCTCCTCCCCATCCTCACCTTTCGCCTTCGCGATCCTACAAGTGGCTAGAATGAAAGCGATCGCGATCCACATGCCGTTCTCGGCCAAAAACCGTCCAGGGCAAATCCTACATTACCGAAACCAGGTTAATAGCCTACACGATAGTAGAGGCGAGCCGAGGGAGCAACCTTCTTCCAAACCCAAACGCCGTAAGATAGGGTTCCCCCTTCCCTTGTGGCTTCGGAAGATAGCGATCCGGATTGAATACCGCAGCTTGATGGTAGATGTCCTCGTCAAGTCCCATTCCCCTTCGCGGAAGAATTCAATGTACCGAAATGATGGTCGCATCACAGGACATACCGAACGTTAGCAAAAACGACGGACCCTTTAGGGATGAACATCCCGCGATAAACATCGTCTTCCACCGAACGGTGAGGAAAACCCATGGGAACGACGGGATTCCATCTGGAACAATTCAGCGGCAAACAAAGCCCAGGAAATGAATGTAATTACCGCATGGTCTCTTGCAGGATATGATCGATATATGGAAACGACTCCCGATCCTCAATAGACGGAAGACGCTCCGACCCGACAACAGCATCGATCTGGGCTTGCGCCTTTTCCTGGACTTCGGGATGTAGAACCATAGCGACCAAGAAAACGAGAAGTGTTGCCCATGTCTGGAAAGATGCTCGAATCGTGGGACCAAAGCACAGGAGGGAATACTTACGGTATCCGCACCTGCAGTGTATACCTGCGCCGCCGCGCCCTTCAGATCCTTCAGGTAATCCTCTTCATCTTCTTCAGAGTCCAACGCGTACAGATACGACGTAGCAAAAGACGGAGTCGCTGATCCTTCTGACACTTGTTTCCTCACTAAGTCAAAGGGATAGTCAACAGATCTCTCAATAATCGGCCTCGCTTTCCGCGCGTATCCAGCATAGTATGCCCCAGGAAACCAGGAGGGGAACTTCGATACTATATCATTATACTAGTCAGCCCAGAGCCCTTATCCCAAACGCACATACTCACACCAAGGGAAAAACTCAGGAGGCGTACTCGCCGGCGGTCCCGAGTTGTTCAGAGCCTCCGCCATTTCAACAATCAATTTCATCAACGGATCGTCTTCTCCCGATATTTGGTAACCGTAAGCGATTTTCATTATAACCACGGCAGAGAATCTGGAGAGGGTGAACAAATATCATGCACGTATCACATCACCGCGCACCTGCCGACAATCGCATCATAGTCATCAGGCTTCTCCATGAGTTCTTTCACCAAAACCGCTGCTTGCTGATGCTGCATAGGTAAGTACTCTCTGCATTCCTGCCGTCCAAAGTGTGTTTGAAACAGCTTTCGGTGGCGGTGGAAGCGTTTTCCGTACGGCATCAGGGACAAGACTCGATCCCAGCCCATTCTACCGGCAACCATCACTAAAGGCTTTCGGTGTCATGAACTGCGCACTCACAGGCGGAAGATAACACAGTTGGGCCGGCAGCTGTAATTCGCACTTCTCTTATCCAGCAAGTCGTTCGCAGCCTCTATGCTGTCAAGGATGATCATCTTGCGGCCCAAAACTTCCAGATACATCACGTCGCCTAGTTAAACAAACTATCAGTTCGTTCGGTACAGAGTGAGCGATTTCCGCAGGCTTACCATACGTCTTGGCCCATTCGTGAAACACTTCTGGCTGGTCCACAGTAGGAAGACTTCGAATGTGACCTATGATAGGATCCGCAGGGGGACCTGGAGGGAGAGATTGCTGTCTCGCAAACCCGAGGCGCCGTCGAAACAACCACACGAAAATCCAGAGCGGCGCTGTGTAGAGGAGGAGGTTCCAATGCATGAGCAAAAGAGAAAGAAAGATTCTCACTCCATCGACATCAGCCCACCTATATCAACGCCATGAGCATCATGTGATGGACGCCGTCGCAAAGATAGTTGATTATGATAAGGCAACGTACATTGTACTCGGACATAAACATAGTACATTGTCACATGCTACCGCGAACAGCTGGCTCCATGATGCGTTAAATGATGGAGGTCCTGGAGGTATCTTTAGCACCCGGCGGAGAAACACTATTGTTGAATTACGGTGAAAGCGAAGGGTTGTACGAGCACATATCAAGCCAGGCGACGCGTGAATGTCTCTTAATTGAAGGATGGGTTAATCTTTTGCTCTAACGTAAAAAATCTAGACTCGCCTGACGAGAAGCATATGCTTCAGTCACTACTGCACCCGTATCGTTCTCAACAGAAACCTTGAGAGTCATCTCTGGAGGTTAATCATGACCATCAGCTTATACATTCAAAAGAAAAGTGAAGGAAGACGACGCACAACATGCCTATATCGTCTTCATGGCTAACAACATTTGGTCTCCGAAGCCTTGTACTGAGCGAATAGCTTCATCTGTCAGTCGCTAGAAGACACGGTATGGCAATCGAGAGACGTGCCCCGACTCAAGAATAAGCTGGCGAGGTTGACGTCGCTGGTGGTAACAAACCAAGGCGGACTTCGGCACCCGGGCCGAAACTTTCTCCTTTCATTTTCAAATCCCCTTCACTGTCCTGTCCCTGGAAGCAAATTTAGATGCATTGTCAGATGCGATAGTTCATCGCCTGCTACACCAAGTAAAACAAAGAAACTTCTCATGGCGATGCAATATGCAATGGAAGGGGCTGCATTATGAGGAGACATTCGTTGATTGATGCCATTGATGAACAAGAATATCTCGACGGTTCAAGAGCGATTCCTTTAACTGAATTGCTAGATGCTCAGGAATGTTCGTAGTGCGGGCGGCGCTTTGAGCCGAGTGTCTGAAAATAGGTGTCGTGTTCTTGGCCCAAGTGAATATACAGAACGAGTGTAGTCCGCGGACGCAACAAGAATCTCGTGTCGTTATATGAAAACAGGCTACTCAGTATTAGAGTATTAGTACAATTAGTACAACGACGCTTTCTTTCATAGGACCTACGATGAATTCTTTGCCGAGGCAAAGACCTTCCATTCCTGTGTGACAGATCTTGTGTATTAATCAGAGGAACACCGGATCTGTCGTACCTGTCGTACAGCCGGCAGAAGTTACAGTACTGATGAACAGTCCTGTGTGGTGTCAGCAATATGAGATAAAAACCGCTATAAATCCGTGCGTGAATAATATTGATCATCCCGCATCGCGGAGGAATGTAAGTACACATGTAGATACATGTCCAAAAGATCTCTGGAGATCCCAAATGTCCCTAGGGTAGTCTGAGTTGAACATGCCGCGTGAAAGACAGCGAAGCATACAGGTGGCATCAATCCTTGCGTTTTCGTGTAAAGATGCCGCGCCTTTTTTTCTCTTCAAGACTGCTCACACTGGCAGACGATGGAGTCCGTTGCATTGAAGGAGGAGACAATACAGGAGAGCTGCCAGGCGACGTTGACGACCCGAAGCTCGCTGCTCCCATCGCCCTGACGAATCCCCTATCTCATATGTCAATGCTAAGAGCCTAGCCGGTGGTAGGTAAGACGCACCTCTGAGTCGCGTCAACGTAGTCCTCCCGGCCAAATCGTTTAGATGTTTTAACAGATACTCCTTTATTCGAGATAGTATAGCCCTTCTCCCTCAGCCTAACCGAGCAACGTCAGCAAAGCAGTGAACAGTAGATGGATAGCACACGTACTTTTCCTTGGTTGAGGCCACGCTTTCTGAAAGAGAGCTCGACGCACAAAGGATCCCATATATGATACCGCCACAGATACCCACTGTCTGCATATGGAGAAAGGTGAACACAACAGCCCGAAGGTTTCAAATTTGGCCTACCACGAGCAGAGCAATAAAGTCTAGCCTGAATAGCACGATATCATCATCGACCGCTCACAAGTGCATAAAAAGGGCTTACCAGCTGGCCATTGGAAAGTTCAACTACTGCTTGAATTTTGAGGAATACGGTCTCAATGTACGATGTCTCGGTCAAAGAGCGCTGCCGTCCAGGTCTTGATGTATAATGTGCAAGCTTAGAGTCGAAGGAACGGCAGATAAAAAGGTCAAGAGATGAGAAGATGGTGGTACAGAAGAAAGAGCAAAAGTTCGTTCATATGCAGGAGCTTGTGATGACATAAGTGGCTGTGGTGATGGCTGATCGGATCGGTGTTCCCCCAGCAACGGCCCTGAGCTCGCAAATTACCAAGTGTCGGATGTATCTAGGCTGTTCTTGGTCATATCGATATACAAAGGGGGCGGTGTGAACTCTTGTGAACGACGAGAGCTGTCAGACTCACAATACTTCACAGCTTTCTGCGAATTGATGAAGCGGTTGATCAGAAAACCGCCGCCACGCTGTGACGTTCTTGGTATTCTTGAGCGTGTGAAGCGCCGAGGTTTCCAGTTTTGACCATCTGGCACTGCGGAAAATCCTTAATCAGACGCTCGTCCGCCGCAGTCCACACTGCCTATCATAGCCTATACCCGTTGTTATCAAAAGTAGTAGGGTGAGAGTGCCAGACGATCCGTCGACTACAAGAATAGCTGAATTGCAAGACGTAAAGAAGACGCAAAGTGACATACGGAGCTCTCGGAAGTTTAGAATGTCGTGGGAATGCCATAGAACACAATGACAACCTCGCTATCAGAATGTCGAGCGAGGGCCGAAGGTTGTCGTGTACATTGTGATCTCCCAGACCGTAACAACCTCTCGCATGAATGTCATCCTCGAAACTTGCGAGAGAGCAGAAAGGTAGGTTAATTGGGCCAAGATACCGCAATAATGCATCCGGATGATCAATCCTAATTATTGACTCATCTCTCTATAAGTCAATACGTAGTTCTTCGATAAGAAGGGAAGCCGTGTGCGAGGGTGCGCTCGACGTACGTTTATGTGAAAGGTATCGATCGGAATCAATAAGACATTGAGACGGTCGCCCAGTCAATTAAAAAGACCGGCTTGAGCCACCAACGCAGCTCTGAATCATTGTAGACGGACAGGTCAGAGAGCGCGAAGGTTCGTATAAGGAGGCCGCCCATTAAACCGCTCTCATTAAAAATGGCGTGGCTGGTGCATCGATCTTCATCTTAGAATCGGAGATGGCGACCTGTGCTAATCTGTCACTTTTCAGATCGCGGTCAAAATGATAAGAGGAATCCTACCGAGGGTAGTCACATATGTGCACAAAAGTTTTTATCTTCCTATTGGATTTTGAAGTTTAAACTTGATTGCGTCTGACTCGATCCGGACCAGATCCTCTGCTTGTTCTCGGGCCATTGCGGGAATGACCTGCTAATGTATCTTTAGTTGTTTCGGAGGTGAGTAATGGAGTAATTTACTTTAAAGTCATCATCAAGTCGTTTCTATTTCGTTCTTAGTTGCTGCGTGAGGCCCCAATGAGGCCCCCACCAAACGTTGTACGAAAAGTCCGTACAAATTGGACCTAAAATAGGCAACATTTGGCTGAAAAAATCCTATCTCGGACAAAGTTCGTCGGCCCGAAGATGCCGGTTCTGCCGATTACGAAAACTGTCTTTTAATAACCGATTCTTGCTAACACATCGATGCTCTATGGAAGACTTTGGTGAGGACGGCCAAAATGCTCCCAGATTACGCAAAGTTTCGATGGTCTTTCTGTTGGCTTATCAGGATCCACCCAAAGCTGGTCCTTCACACTCGGATTATGGGCTATGAACGAGGAAGATCATGTTGTGGAGATGAAGGATCGAAAGGGTCTCAAAATCTCTCCTGAAATGGAAAGGACAACTGTTGGTCACGGTCGGCAGGCCTCAGAGCTGACCCAACATATGTTCATCAACGTTAAAGGCAAGCCTCCTTGTAGGAGCCCATGTCTCGTTGACCTTCCCAAATCCATCTTGAAATGGACATGGATAGCAAGCACGTACTAGACTGTAAATGGTTACCGTCCACTTCGCATTGAGTTCTTACAAAGTGGCACAACTCAGGGCTGTGCTTAATGCAGAAAACCAATATAATGTTCACAGCAGCATAGATTCTACCTATAGTCTACGATGCTGCATTGTTTGCCAACAACGGCGTGGCAGAAAAAATTGGCCACCTCCCTTGATTAAGACCACTTACTAGTGCCGCTATTGCTACTATCACTACTTCAATACAGCGATGAAGGTCATTATTGTCAGCGGTGGTATTAGTGGCCTCACTACCTACCACGCTCTGCAACATACCTTCCCTCAAAAGTCTCTGTCAAGGTTACGAGTCGTATCCAAGTCCGAATACAACAACATCTAGCATTGGTGGCGGGATTGGCATCATTCCTAATGGCCTTCGTGCTCTCAACGCCATCTCACCAGCTTCCGTATTGTACCTGAGGGCACATGGCAACGTATGCCCTTACTTTACCATCCGAAATCAGAACAGAACTACGCTAGGCCAGCTTGGAGGTCTGGATGATAGGATTTTGATCCCTAGGGCATCAGCACACGAAGCACTGCTGCTGGGAATCCCAGATGGTATAGTAAAGTGGGAAAGAAAATAGTGGAGGTGAAAGAGAGAGTGGACGCTACCCAAGTCGTCTTTGAAGACGGCGCTGTGGAAACATGTGACCTCGTCATCGGTGCTGATGGCGTCAAGAGCGTATGTAGAGAGGCGCTTTTTGGAAAGAGGCCTATCAGCACAATATGAGTATGTCTCTTCTTAATCAGTTTATCGTACTTTCCTAAATGTATATTTAGTGGTCTGACTGGCATTGGCGGTTTCATGCCTTTTGCCTCACTCACACCCGTCCCTCCAAAGGGGCTTAAAGGCCGACCAGGCGGTTATGACATTCAGTTGTGATGGATTCTTTGGTTATGCTCTTGCCCTACCTGGAAGTACCCCCATCAGGAACAGCAAGTAATGTTCTGGTCAACACACACGGCCAATATGCCATCTGCCTCGTGATCTGCCTTCTGAAGATTTATGCGTCATCCTCATGCAGAAGCATGGTTCATGGAAGTCCCCATATGCCAGCGCATTCCGTCAGATCATTGATGCTGCATCGCAATCCACTAACACTGATTCCCCGCTTCACAAAATGGCTCATCTTACCTCGCTATGAGCTCCTACTGTTGTAAACCACAAGCAGTGGGAGGCTTGCAGTAGGTAAATACTGAAATTGTTGGCTACTAGAGCTCGGAACAAGCTCCTTAAATACTACAAAAGTATCTAGAATATTCTACCTAAAGTACCTAAAATTATCCAAGTATCATAACAAATTACTAAGCCAATGTTCAGGAATCTTCTGGCATAAGCTTGAAGTTGTAAATCCCAACACTCCCCTCAACTTCAAGTTCCTAAAAAGCATAATCTGTATCTTCTTCAACTGCAACATTGCCTTTAATGGATATTCTCCCCCTGAGGCAAGATTTGGGCACTTGTTTCTGTAGTGGCCCTTCTGTCCACATCCATAGCAAGTAATTGTGGCCGGGTCGGCACGTCGGCCCTTGAATGATCGCGCTGCTAATGCGATATCACTTTCCGGTGAATTCAGCTTCCGGCGGCGCTCTTCATTGAGCAATCAGCAAGTGACATAATCAAAGTCTGGACCATGCGTTGGATCACTAGGGTCAGCATTGGCCTCGATGTACGATTCAATGGCGGTAACAATGTTCTCGTAGCTAGGAGGTAGGGATGCTAATAGGATAGTCATCCTAAGCATGTCTGTCAGAGTGATTCCAATATCCTTGAGGGACTGGTCCAATTTATTGAAATCATTGATGTGCTCCTGTATAGGTGCTCCCTCTTCCATCTTGAGAGAAACAAATCTATGGAGAACGGTCATATGGTTAGCCCATCCTGAGG
>JAUDZF010000305.1:22500-25964 GCA_030407055.1 Armillaria mellea | reverse complement strand
CAACGCGCGCTGACTCTTTACCTTGTACTTGATATCGGCCTTATGGTCGATATTCCGTATATGGTATAGCCAAAGGACCCTAATTGACATTCAGTCACTGGATTGCCGGATTTAGACCTTGAAATGGTCTTTGGGACTAAGTAAGCTTAGCTATGGTTACTTTTGTAGCCGTTACGACTGCTTGCTTGGGTTTCAAGGCCTATTGAAGGGTAACTGGTACTGAATCCAAAGGTTTACTAAGTAAATCATTGGTGAAGTCCGGTTTGTGATAATCTTGGGGGTTCTAAGGTGTATTTTCATTGAGCTGGATGATAGTCGAGTTGGTAAGAAAGCGCAATAAGATAGGTAACAGTTATCCACGGCCATAGGACTTTGAAAATACCGCATCCCGTCTGATCTGCGCAGTCAATCAGAGTGCCGCCCAGTTAGTACCACGGTGGGGACCACGCGGGAATCCTGGGTGCTGTGGTTTTGTTAGCTTAGCTTAGGATTTTTCCTTAGTCTTTGCTTTTGAAGCTGAGCGCTCGTTGATTTGCTTAGGTAGGATACTTGGCTACCTTTGCTTTGCTTAGGAAGTGAATGAGACCTTTGGTTGTTTCACTATCTTTGCTTTGCTTAGGAAGTGAACGGGATTTAGCTGTGGTCGCTTTTGATTTCCATTTTTGGAAGTCTTGATTACCATTTTAGGAAATCAAACGACCTTATGCCTTGCTTAGGAAGGTGAACGGTGCGCAAGCTTAGCTTTGTTAGCTTTGCTTAGAAAGTGAATGGGTGCAAGCTTAGGTAGCTTAGCTTGTTAGCTTTGTTAATAAATCAAGAGCTTACCTTTGCTTATGATAATTTGTTAGGATGGCCTTAGTTTGTGCTTAGAGCGCGCTTGATCGCCTATTTTGGTAATCATGGTACTATAGCTTTGCTTCATTACCTTTGTTAAGTTGGCCCGTTAGCTTAACTTAGCTTAGATGTTAACTTGTTCACAGACCTTTGCTATGCTTAGGAAGTGAAAGGGATTTAGCTGTGGTCGCTTTTGATTTCCGTTTTTGGAAGTCGATTGATTTCCATTTTAGGAAATCAAGCGACTATGCCTTGCTTAGGAAGTGAATGGTGCACAAGCTTAGCTTTGTTAGCTTTGTTAATGAACCGAGGGCTTATCCTT
Source organism: Armillaria mellea (assembly GCA_030407055.1). Classification (NCBI taxonomy): domain Eukaryota; kingdom Fungi; phylum Basidiomycota; class Agaricomycetes; order Agaricales; family Physalacriaceae; genus Armillaria; species Armillaria mellea. The sequence goes on along the minus strand of JAUDZF010000305.1, from coordinate 24,808 downwards.
GCTTAGGTCGAGCTTACCTTTGCTTAGGATAATTTGTTAGGTGGCTTTAGCTTGCGCTTGATGCCTATTTTGGCAATCATGGTACCATAGCTTTGCTTAAGAAGTGAATAGGGCGCAAAGCTTAGCTTTGTTAGCTTTGTTCATGGACCTTTGCTTTGCTTAGGAAGTGAACGGGATTTAGCTTAGCTGTGGTCGCTTTTGATTTCCATTTTTGGAAGTCATTTGAAACCATTTTAGGGAAATCAAACGACCTTATGCCTTGCTTAGGAAGTGAACGGTGCGCAAGCTTAGCTTTGTTAGCTTTGCTTAGAAAGTGAATGGGTACAAGCTTAGGTAGCTTAGCTTGTTAGCTTTGTTAATAAATCAGAGCTACCTTGCTTATGATAATTGTTAGGGATGGCCTTAGTCATGCTTAGAGTGCGCTTGATTGCCTATTTTGGCAATATAGTACTATAGCTTTGCTTCCTTACCTTTGCTTAGCGGCGCAAGCCTAGGTAGCTTAGCTAGTTAGATTGTTAATGAAACAAGCACTTACCTTTGCTTAAGATGTTACAAGATTTGTTAGTTGACATTAGGGCGCATTGATTGCCTTTTTGGTAATCAGATAACCGTAGCTTGCTAACGATGACCTTACCTTTTGTTAGGTCGGTTAGCTTAGCTTTGTTAACGGAATGAGGGATTGCCTTTTGTTAGGTTGACCTTGTCTTGCTTTGTTAGGTTGGTTAGCTTGCGCTTGATTGCTGTTTTTGGATATTGCTGATTGCCTTTTCTGGAAATCGCATACCATAGCTTTGCTTCATTACCTTTGCTTAGAAAGTGAACGGAGCGCAACGTTAGCTAGCTTACAATTCAGCTTACCTTTTTGTTAGGTCCGTTCCTTAGCTTATGTTACGGGTGCTTACCTTTTGTTACGTTGGTTGGCTTTTGTTTTCTGAGACTAAGTTAAAACGACAGTCGCGTTTTAGTGGACAGGGAGCTTCACGCCTCATGCAATTTCGGGTATTTTTCGGGGATAGTGTGGGGTATACCTCTTATAAGAAAGAACCTTGGGCCTCACCTTGGACCCAATGGTTTCGGTTAGCATTCTATACTAACGATTGAATGCTTAAGAGTTAGACTCGTTAGTGAGCTGTATAACCGGCAGCTCAAAGCCTTGAAAGCACCTATCTATAGCTTCAAGGTAAGCAAGGACGGGACGGCGAGGTCCTGAGGTGGGCTCTGCATTCCTTGGAATGCTGGTCCCCTTGGTATCTCCCTTTCCTTACCCTTTGAGGGTAAGAGAGAGGGGATACTGGGGGGCTAGTATTAAAAGGAATGCAGAGAACACTTGAGGGCCGGGCTAAAGAGAAGGGGAGGTCGGCCGCTCCCCCTTCAAAATCCCATGGCCCAAGGCTTGGGCCCGGTAGGGCCCTTTTTAGAAAAATTTTCGTGTTTTTAGGTAGAAATAAATTCAACTGTGCATTGTTTCATTCCAAGGTCCGAAATTCTAAGTCTAAGCAGTCAATCTAAGGTCAGACAAGGTAACCAAAAAAAACTTGGGCCTTGGTACTTGTATTAGCCTTATAGAAAGGGTAAAAAGTCGAAATTCGGTGTAATCTTCAATTTTATAGAGAACTAAGGTAACATTTACTTACAGGCAAGTCATTCCATAGTCTAATAGCTCATACCCGTCGTCTACAAGTGTTTTTAATGTACTAGGATCCTTAGATACTTAATAGAAACCTGTTTACATGACTAAAAACCGAAATCTTCGAATTTCTCAACAACCAACAGGGCTACCACCCTCAAATAAGTCATCCCCATAGTCTACTAAGTCATATCTGTAAGCTACAAGTGTTTTTAGAACGATGGGATCAATATTGAATACCCATAATGATATACTCCTCCTCCCCCAAAAATGAAAAACACTCAAATCCGACTCAGGAACCACCTAAACCAGTTTAAAATGACATTTGAGCAAGTTGACTAATGACCCCCTCCTACCCCCCCTTACCTACACCATCCTAATAGCCTTCAAATGACCAAAAATGCGGTTTAAAACATGTAAAAACAGGTCAGAAAGTCCCCCATCCCATCCTACAGCACTAGAAAGCATCCCCAGTAAGCCCCAGGCTTAGTCCCCCTTACATTTCCTTACCAAAATGCGCCCACAGTAAGCCCCCCCTTATATTTCCTTACAAAAATGCGTCCAAAGTAATCCCCCACCTTACCCAGCCTTAGATTTCCTTACCAAAATGCACCCACAGTAAGCCCCCCCTTATATTTCCTTACAAAAATGCGTCCACAGTATACCCCCCCTTACCTTTCC
>JAUDZF010000305.1:10000-12500 GCA_030407055.1 Armillaria mellea | reverse complement strand
TGTTACGGGTGCTTACCTTTTGTTACGTTGGTTGGCTTTGTTTTTCTGAGCTAAGTTAAAACGACGTCGCGTTTTTAGTGGACAGGGAGCTTCACGCCTCATGCAATTTCGGGTATTTTTCGGGGATAGTGTGGGGTATACCTCTTATAGAAGAAGAACCTTGGGCCCTCACCTTGGACCCAATGGTTTCGGTTAGCATTCTATACTACGATGATGCTTAACGAGTTAGACTCGTTAGTGAGCTGTTAACCGGCAGCTCAAAGCCTTAAAGCACCTACTCTATAGCTTCAAGTAAGCAAGACGGGACTGGCGAGGTCCTGAGGTGGGCTCTGCATTCCTTGGAATGCTGGTCCCTTGGTATCTCCCTTTCCTTACCCTTTTGAGGTAAGAAGAGGGGGATACTGGGGGCTAGTATTAAAAGGAATGCAGAGAACACTTGAGGGCCGGGCTAAAGAGAAGGGGAGGGTCGGCCGCTCCCCCTTCAAAAATCCCATGCCCAAGGCCTTGGGCCCGGTAGGGCCCTTTTTAGAAAAATTTTCGTGTTTTTAGGTAGAAATAAATTCAAACTGTGCATTGTTTCATTCCAAGGTCCGAAATTCTAAGTCTAATCAGTCAATCCTAAGGTCAGACAAGTAACCAAACAAAACTTGGGCCTTGGTACTTGTATTAGCCTTATAGAAAGGGTAAAAGTCGAAATCTTTCGGTGTAATCTTCAATTTTATATAGAACTAAGTAACAATTACTTACAGGCAAGTCATTCCATATCTAATAGCTCATACCCGTCGTCTACAAGTGTTTTTAATGTACTAGGATCCTTAGATACTTAATAGAAACCTGTTTTACATGACTAAAAACCGAAATCTTTGAATTTCTCTCAACACCAACAGGGCTACCACCCTCAAATAAGTCATCCCCATAGTCTACTAAGTCATATCTGTAAGCTACAAGTGTTTTAGAACGATGGGATCAATATTGAATACCCATAATGATATACTCCTCCTCCCCCAAAAATGAAAAACACTCAAATCCGACTCAGGAACCACCTAAACCAGTTTAAAATGACATTTGAGCAAGTTGACTAATGACCCCCTCCTACCCCCCCCTTACCTACACCATCCTAATAGCCTTCAAATGACCAAAAATGCGGTTTAAAACATGTAAAAACAGGTCAGAAAGTCCCCCATCCCATCCTACACGCACTAGAAAGCATCCCCAGTAAGCCCCAGGCTTAGTCCCCCTTAGATTTCCTTACCAAATGCGCCCACAGTAAGCCCCCCCCTTATATTTCCTTACAAAAAGCGTCCAAAGTATCCCCACCTTACCCAGCCTTATTTCCTTACCAAAATGCGCCCACAGTAAGCCCCCCCTTATTTTCCTTACAAAAATGCGTCCACAGTATACCCCCCCTTACCTTTCCTTACAAAAATGCCCCCCCAGTAAGCCCCAGCCTTGTCCCCCCTTATATTTCCTTACAAAATGCATCTACAGTATACCCCCCCTTACCTTTCCTTACAAAATGCATCCCCAGTAAGGACAATAGTTAGCCTCCCTTACCTTTCCTTACAAAAAGTGCGTCCAAGTAAGCCCCCCTTACATTTGCTTAGCTTTGGCCGAGTTCAGCGCTCAAATTCTAAGTTAAAACGAAAGTCGCGTTTTAGTGGACAGGCGGCTTCACGCCTCATGCAATTTCGGGTATTTTTCGGTGTTAGTGTGGGGTACCCCCCTTATATGGGAGAACAGTGAAAGGGTCAGCAAGCAAACTATTGTTAGGTTGCTAGGCTTGATCTGAGTAGCTTAGTATCTCAATAGTAATCTGTTCAAGGGTTGAACGGGTCAAGCAAAGGACTGTTACAGGTACTAAGCTTGGACCTAGTAGGCTTGTAAACTGGTTGCTATGGGGAAAGGTGCACGGTTCGAGTTCGGCGAGCTGTTGTAGGAAGGATGCTACGCTTGGTACTGAGTACCCTAGTATCTCGATAGGTTGATGGGTGGTACAAGGGTTGAAAGGGTTGAGAACGTATGCTCAATCCAAGTAAGCTTGTACGGCTTGTTACTATTGGGGGAACGGTTAAAGGGACGAGTTAGCAAACTAACTGCTACGGTAAGCTTGGCTTGGTCTATGTAGCTTAGTACTCGTTGGTGTGAGGGTCATAAGGTGAATCGTTGTAGGAAGGATGCTACGCTTGGTGCTGGGTAACCTGGTATCTCGATGGGCTAATAGGTGGAACGGCTGAACGGTTTTGAGTGTATGCTCAATCCAGTAAGCTTGTGTCGCTTGTTACTTATTGGGTGAACGGTTTAAAGGGTATGAGCTAGCAAACTAACTGCTACGATAAGCTGAGCTTGGTGACTTGCATTTTTGTATGGGCGAACGCGAAAGGGTCAAGCAATGTAAAGTGTTATGATTCTCGTAGCTTAGTAGGGTCGTACACTAGGGAACGTTGAGCTTCCTTTAGGTTGGGTGAACGTCGCTCAATGGGATTCTACGGTTTCGTAGTCT